>LBLO01000473.1:0-24511 GCA_004354395.1 Chondrostereum purpureum | reverse complement strand
CAGAATGCTTGCCCCGGATTTTAGCTGCTCTCTAAACATTCATAATGGCCTCAGTGACACAAGTGGAATATCGACAGCTAGGGAAGTCAGGACTGAGAGTTTCTGTCCCCATCGTGAGCCTCGTTGAAGCTTTAAGGCTGACGTGTGCTGCTCTTCTCATGATACATTCTTCACTTAGATTGGGGGAGGATCGTTTGGATCCAAGGAAACTCTTGTAAGTAATTCGTTTGCTACACAATACAATATCCTCTGATACTTAAACTTAGAGTTTCTATATAAAGGGGGAAGAGGCACTCCCCCTCCTTAAAGCTGCATGGGACAAGGGTATCAACACGATCGACACCGCAAATGTATATGGAAATGGGATTTCGGAACTGATAGTTGGCGACTTCATCGAGAAGGTGAGCAACAACCAATTTTGGTTTACTCTTGTGTTTGTGCCTTCATGCTAATGACCGTCTGGAAAGTACAACATTCCCCGCAATGAAATTATAATTGCTACCAAATGCTTCGGTATTGTGTCGAAGGAACTCCAAGTTTGGGCTCCTCTAACGCCAGGTCTCGAGAAAACCAGAGATTATGTCAACCAAGGAGGCGGGTTCCCGTCTTTAACCAGTTGTACACATCTAACGGTCTTATTTCTCTATAGGATTATCTAGGGCCGCGATATTCAACCAAGTCGACGCCTCACTGGCGCGTCTAAGAACTTCATATATTGACTTATATCAAATCCATCGTTATGACCCCACAACCCCTGCTGAAGAAACTATGAAGGCTTTGCATGATTTGGTTCAGTCTGGAAAAGTCAGATACATCGGTATGTGCCGAATTAGTATTTTACATCGCTCCAGAAATTTGTCTGACTTGGGAATATTTAGGCGCCAGCTCTATGAGAGTGTGGCAATTCGCTCACCTGAACGAAGTCGCGCGGTTAGACCTAAAATCTCCATCATCGGACCACATCTAATCTAAGGAAAAAGGACTCATGGATGGACGACATTCATCAGCATGCAACCTGAATATTCCTTGATCTATCGAGAAGAGGTTAGTCATATTTCAGTACCATGCTCACGCTCAAACCTTCGTAGGAACGTGAAATGCTCCCGTATTGTGCTTTCCATGGAATCGGGGTGATTCCATGGTCTCCGCTAGGAGGGGGTGCACTCGCACGTCCTCCAAGCGCTCCGGAGACTGATCGTGTAAAAGCATTAAAAGGAACCCCTCTTGAACCCAAGCTGGATGATGCTCAACAAACCATTATTGCACGAGTTGAAGTGAGTGGTTTCCTGTATAATTCAAATCATTCGGAGGATTAGTTACCAGGCTGTCTGCTGTAGGAAGTAGCCAACAAGCATGGGGTAGCAATGTCCCAGATTGCATTGGCATGGGTCTATACAAAGGTTGTATCACCAATTGTGGGTGTTGTGAATGTTAAGAGGCTGGAGCAGTCACTTGTGGATGGCATCTCTTTAGAGGCAGCGGAAATTGAGTATCTTGAGAGCCCGTGAGTCATCACATCTACCAGAGATCCAACGGAGAGGAAACTTATTGACCATAACACAGATACAAGCCTCAACCAGTCCGTGGCCACGCTTGAAGTACTCAGGAAGGGTCTAAGTCAGTCTAAATGGAGAGTTTAGTACCCACCATGATGGTATCGAGTGCAAATATCATATATATGTGTGTACATCAGTCAGATTTACTGGATAAAACCAACAATCAACATTATCRATGGCAAGAAGAGACTGACGAGTACAATACTAATGACTATTTAAATAGTGATTGACGTTATATAGGTATAGATCGTGAGGGAATAAAACGTTACAGACCAGAATGAACGAGCGACACTAGAAATACAAACACATTATATATAAATCCTTCCTCAACCTCGTTCACGGCTCTCTTCATGAACGTGGAAACCTGAACAGAGACGCAGAGCGTTCGCTTTCGCTGTCGGGCAAGTATCCTTGTCCTCCGCTTGTACTCGCTGCATGGTCGGGGGTGACTCGCTGGTAACCAAGAATATCATCCTCGACGTAGAGCGCGCCCCCGTCCCCCATTTCGGGAAGATAGCCGTGATCATTCGATCGCTTTCTTCCATGGGATCTGGGTTGCATGACGACTTCAGTAGCTTCAGAAGGATTTCTAGCATGACCAGTGACGAGGTCGGGGCGACTGAGTGCATATAAAAATGCGTTGAGAAATCCGGAAGAAGAGAAGACAATGCCAGCAAAAAATGTTGCCCCCGGTGGGATATCCTTTCCCGCGAAAGAAAGCCAGCGAACAATGCCAACAGGAATAACGCAGAAAATGTAGACGGCGGGATAGCTAGCAATGTAGATTCCTCGTTAGCTCCATCCGGATTGACAGGCATTCAAACTTACAACATCATGAGGTTGGCGATTGCCTTGGCTTCCCTTTCTTCATCGTCATCTGCCACAGTGAGATCGTTCCTGACTCTAGAGTCCCCTCTGCGAAACTTGATCTTGATGCGTCCATCTGCGAACGTCACTGCGCCACGCATAACAAGTGCAATGAGACCGTAGATAAACAGCATCATTACGGCGCAGCCCCAGAGCCAAATGTATTCCATGCCCAGGCGCTCAGGTGTGTAGTCCTCCCGGATCCAACACCCTGTCAAGAAGATAAGAAAAGGTGACTGTATTGAGGGGCAACGACATACAATATCCTGTGTCACCGTAGAATCTCACGTTCACGGCTGAGGCGATGGTTATCATCAAAATGACAAATAACCAGATAAACCCAATGACAAGCAGGTAAGTCAAAGAGCTTGATCTCCAACGAGGAATTAGGACGAGGAATGTGTCGATGGCAATTGCCTGGAGAACAAGGTGTGGTTTAGGCTATGTCATCCAAGCGATAGAAAATGCGTACTAGAGATCTGGATAGGGTGTTAGAGATCGGAGACGCTGAAAAGATAATAAATCACTTACGTTAGGGCTACACCCACATCCCCCAATTGCTTGAAGGCACCTTGGACAACACACAAAGAATCCTCTGTGACCCGCTAATAACATCGTAAATAATAACATGACAGTATGGTTCATTAATCAGACGATAGCGTACTGCTTGTATTATCCATTTGATGCTTAAGAGTCCACCTGGCAAACGAACTTGAATTGAGCGACGACAACATTCATGAAATTACGACTCAACAGACCTATTGCTTGAAGGAATTCCGCAAACATCAGGTTTAGGAAATAGTACGAGTCGCTAGCATCTGCCTTAGCACCGGTCTTAGACGTGTTCCTTCTTCGTTTGTAGGCAACATAAAGCAAAAGAATAGAAACAGAAAATGCAGACAGCCTAGTTTTTTTGACTGAGCCAGAAGCTACCGAAATGATGGGAACAAAAAACATACGCAGCGGCCTGTACAATGAGATACAATCCTAAACGTTGGCCAAAGTCGAACGGCTGGGCGCGTTCAGTCATGGATGGTGTTTTATAAGCAGGATAGGTGAAAGTTGGTATAAAAGGAACGTTGTGAGGGCGGTGTGAACCATTGGTACCTTATCATGGGGGCGCCTGTCAATCATATTAGCGAGTGATTTCCGTCAGGAACTAAGATTCCGCACTCTCCACCCAAACGTCAATTGCAGCTGGGAGCGGTGAGTGCATCTACGTTGTATTTGCAGTGTTAAAAGCAAGTGAAAGTAAGACTCGATCGCTTCTATGCACCTGTACAATACCTTTCATCAATTGTGATCATCCGGGACGTTTATCCGAGCCGCTGTGCCTGGGAAACAGAACATTCCCTAGACTTATCAGGACTTGGACGTCGCAACTATAGTAGAGAGCTGTATACTTCCAAGAACTGGAGAAACATACTACAGTTATCAAACTTTACTAGTAGAAGTTATTCACAGAATTATTGGTGGCAACATGAGGTACTTTATCCGCCTCAGCCCAGAGATCCAACTCTTATTTAGGCTGCTTTCCTTTCACGTCTTTTTCTTTTCACATCAAGATACTATGGATATCCTCAGTCTGTCCTCAGTCCTACGCGCGGTTGTGAGCAAATTGAAGTGGTTTGCATGCGGATGTACGGTAAGGACAAACAGGTATGTATGGGAGATATCTACAATAATGAATACGACAGCGAATACAAGAGCGTGGGGAAAAGTCGAAGTGCAAGCTATCCATCCTGGTGTTTCGTGTATGTATGTAAGTGGATTATTATGGTCAAAACTATGTGCCAAGGTGATGAATAAGTCCATGGGAGTTATAAGTAAGAAGACGAGAAACAGAGAACACCATGAGGATAAGTGAGAGAATAACGAGAGCCACAAAAGAAATCTATCTAATCCAGAAACTATGCAAAACGGCAGTGAAACAAACACCCGCACAGACAAGGAAACCTAGGGGGTATCCTTCCGGATGSCCTTCAATGCTGACAGACCAGAGCTGCGAATCCAGGGAAAGTTCATCAATATGATCATAGATAGCATTGCAATGGTAAGATGTTGCTCACATATCCACCCAATACTGGTCCAAAGCATCTCGCTAGACTCACAATACTCTGCGCAATACCGTTAGCGAAGCCTATGGCAGAGGGAGGGGTCACTAAGGAGTGTATTAGCATTTTTGACAGTTGTTTGGACACTCATGTGACTTACTATAGTTCAACAAAATCGCCACAGCTGTGTATGCGAATGTGTTCCCACAGAAACGAACGGCACTACCGGATAGATGAGAAGGGGATTGAACTGTAACATTAAATGAGGCTTACGTGCTGACAGCCAGAGCAGACATCAAGAAGAAGTTGCCATCGTCGTCTTCACTTGCCAATGGATGGTAAAGAATGACAGTCAGATATGCCGGAATGAATAACAGGGAACCAAGACGGAACATCGCTAGATGCGAGAAGCGACCTCTTGGTGGCCCAATATTCCTACAACGGAAAATGAGGAAGAGTCCAAAGTAGAGCGGGGGAGATGTTTACGGGTAGAGGTAGAACTGGTATGCAATCTGGCAGAGGCACATCAAAGCAACTTCAAGAGAAATGTCAGTGACGAGTTCAACAGCGAGAAGGGCACTACTGAACTGAGTTGAGCAAAATGGCCGGCGTTGAGGTTCAGTCCGCCTGAATCGAAGTCACTAGTGGCGAGAGAATTAGTAATGACCACAGAGCACATAGATGACCTAGAGTACTTACGTTACAAGATACGACATGAACACTTGATCATGAGTAGTCGAATGTAAGGCCAACAGTCCATACTGGATGATGACCATGATGGGCAACTGTTGTGCCAATGATGGCTCCTTCTCCACAGTACCTGCCTCGACATCCGCGTGCAACCTACTAGCCCGGCGGGACTCCAGAATGGGAGCCAACTGCGGGTCACTCTCAGGAGTTTGTTCCGCTTCGGCTCTTGTCAACAGCTGCTGAGCGTCGATGACGGCGGGAGGAGTCTTAACGCCTGTGTGCGAAAAGATGCTAGGCTCACGCATGGAGAAATGGCGACGAGATGCAGGTGTGCCGGCGACGTCAAGAGCAAATGAAGGGACACGACCACGCCCGGGAACTTGAAGAGGAGCTGTAGGACGACGAGGAGATCCGTAATTCAAGGCCGCTCCCGATGTGCTGACACCTCCAAACGAGGGTCGATGACTACTCGCCATAGATAAACGGGCCGTGGGCGACATATTTCTATTGTGGGGCAAGTGGGGCACATTGGACGACCTCCGCCCTCTTCTACCGCCAAAGGTGGTAGGAATTGAAGCGTCAGATGAGGGTAGACCCTCCTCGTCGTCCCCTTGTCGTACTAGCTCACCAAAGTCGACATCAGAGGCGTCATCATCTTCCGATTCTAAAGCCTCGTCATCCTCGTCGTCGTAGAATGGGTCTTCATAGTCGGCATTCATAGCAGACGCAACCCAAAAGTCAGCGATGTTGTTCACAGCGTCTCCATTAGCCATCAAAAGTCTCTGAGCAAAGTTCTGGCTCTCGCGAGGGACATCAGCATTACCACTAGCTCTCCTCCTACGCATTGAGCTGGCATTGCTCCATCTTCGGCGAGCGGTTCCAGTGGCAGCGCTGGGAAGGCGGTTTCTGTAGCTTCCTGTATATCCATACGCTGATCCGTTCGCGCGCTGCGATATCGAAAGCGTCCTCGTCCTATCCATTTGGAGTCCCGGACGTTCGAAAGAAGAAGCCAGGGGAACAGGCGAAGAAGAGGGCACATTATTGACAGCATCCTTAGCTGTAAAGTATCCGGACAGTTTCTGTTGGACTTTTTTGCCTAAAGTACGGGTGAAGCTCTGCGGGACTTCCTCATCATCGAACACTGGACTTGGGGGAGTGGATTCCTCCTCTGGGATTGGAGAATGATGACCGTTCTTCTCCGCGGAGAGATGGATTGCACCCTCCCTTGGCCCGCCGTCAGGKCCCAGAAAGCACCCGAGAATAGCCCCAGTGAGAGTAATAGATGCCGCCATGAGTATAGGAAGAAGGTATGGAAACTTGACAAACAAAGGAATGCTTGCAAAGACCCCCGGCCACTTTTCTGCCGGTCGTTCGACTGCGGATGGTGTGAATTGAAGCATGAGTATAAGGACGAGAGCTTACATGTTCCGCCAATGATAGCACCGGAAACACCACCGAAGCCCCAGCAAAAKCTACAAGAAACTAGGTTATGATGGACGACACATTTCGAGCAAAAAATCGCACCCCAAGATGGCATACGCTCTCCCTTCATTGGTTGTGTCAGTGACAAAGGAGATAGATCCCCTGGCTACTCCAACAGCACCTGCAAAGATACCTTGGAGTAGACGAACACATATCGCCTCTTTCAGCGATGTGCATGTGCCAAAAATGGCGCAGGTGACGGCGCTGCCCAGCAGGGAGATAACAAGCACGAAACGTCTCCCGTGTTTCTCTGCGACAGTAGCCTGACATCAAGAAGCGTGATGAGAGACGGACTGACAAGAAACGTAGACGTAGACATATACATACCCAAAGTAGTGAGGTAAGAAACTGGGTCAGGAAGAATGTGGATACTATAACGGATCTTGTTAGGGTGCTTCATGCAGAGATATAAGATGTCAGAGCACACCCAGAACCCCCGTCCAAAACGCGACCTCGGCTTCATCGGACAGAGTCCCAAAACCTTGTAATGAGGTCAATAACTGATTGTATGCATTTGTGACAATATTCCTCACCATTAACCATGAATAATAGAAATGGCGTAGAGACATTCGCTGACAAGAATTCGGCCAGCATCGCCTGTAAAGTCGGGTTTAAACAGAACTCAATAGATATGTTTGCGACAGAATGCATACGATAGATAAAACGATCATGGACAATGTGGGTAAAGGTGTTGAATACGTATCCTCTGAAGACTGGTTCAAGATAGTGGGGATAGGTGGTTTATCTGCCATTGGTGATTCGTTTCCAGCATCATCTTGGCTATTCCCTCTAAGTCTAGAGATACTTGGACGACCCATGGTCGAAAACGAGATACGGCCAAGTACTCTTCGCATAGTGGAAGGTGGCGCTGCTGCTTCATCGTCCAAGGCTGTTTCATTACTACCAAAAGATCTATGAGGCGTTTCCACCAGCCTGCTGGTGCGAGTACCAGTCATGGCTACTACTATTCGTGAGATGGTGGTGGTTAAAAACAAAGATGTGCTGCTGAACGCGACAGCGCTTTGTTTGGCAACAAATAATCATGGCCCGGCCCGGCCCGGAACCCGGGGTGCAGCCACATTCCAGCTCCAAACTTCAACTCGAGCTTCATTCTAGCTATATAAAACAGGCTTTATTTCATCTTACCAGGCTATTTTTTAATCAATGTATCCTGATATGACACTATTTGGGCTAATTATGACTGGCACATCAGTCTCATAGCTACCCTGCGGGGTCTTGCGGGGTACTTTCTTGCCTCCATCCACCATGAAATGTCGTCCAATAATATTTTAATATCTACGCACCAAACTTCAAACATCTCGGAAAAGCAGTCCAGTGTTCAGCAGATAATTTCGTGTTAATATGGCTTGAAGTCGTACGTATTATGACGATCTATCCTGAGATAAGTAGTCTCTTACGGTCGACACCTATTACGTTAATCACAGAATTGAAATATCGCAATTGGGTCTCTCATGACATCTCAAAGCTATTTCTACATTGCTACTTGTATTCACGTACTAACTGTGATCCGTGTCCGATAGATTGCAGATGCTTACGAGCTCTAACGAGTCTCCTTCCAGAGCGCAATAAGGTCCTTTGTAGACTCGCGGTTCCATAGGACTCCGAGGTGCTCATGCAACGCTGAGCAATAGAGATATAATAATTGACGGATTGGTGCTATTCTGACAAGACAGTTTCCCCATCAGGTATTAACCACATTTTTGCGATTAGTTTCTCGGTATCTAGGAGTATACTGAAGCAGTGTGAGCTTTCAAATTTGCCAGGAGTTGGGGTATCACTGTACAGAGATATGCCGCTGCACCAGGCTGCACCCGGCTCTCATTGTTTTCACTATGTCCGCCATCGGTTCCACGGGATCCACGTTGCATACTAAGTACTACTCCCGTCATACTCGGCCTAGAATGTAGATCTTTATTGAAGTTTACTACGTTCCGAGGAAACTATCCGATGAACTTTCAAGCCAAGTTCAACCACATTTTCAAAGCTCCAGAGAAATATATCTGTGACCCACTAGGGATCCTTTCTTTTGCCATAATCACAAGATTTAACCACCTCTTTTCTTCCATTTCTTGCCTGAAGCCTGTCGCGTGGTGGCACTCACACAGTAATCCGAGCCACCGCGCCACAAATACCTCCGAAAATTGAATGGGGGGGACGGGTGCCGTCCCAAACGTGCAAACTTTAATGATCCCCGTGTACTCCAACGGAAACAGCACACGAGGCGGGAAGGCTGTGCACTATTATACTAAGTACACCACACACTGTTAGTCTAAGTAAATATGTTTTTTGGGAATTGATCTCCGGCTAGGAACAAACGCATGAACAGCAGTTTTCATACAGTGATGGCTTCTTCAGGTACACGCATTTATTTGTGGTAGGGTGCAATGCTCGTCGCAACCACAGTAAGATGCTCTTGTGGCAAATTCCGAAAAGGAGACATTGGATTTGTCGAAACTCCTGTGGGAACGATGGTATCACTGAGTCGCCTGAATCTCCGTTGCATGTTTACATTTGAGAAGTATCTCCATTTGATATCAGGGGTGTGCTCACTGTCTGGACTCATTCAGTAGTGATCTTTGCCCAAAATAGGGCGAATCAGTAAGCTCATCTGGTTGACAAGGCCACGCTCTTAGTTAGCATCTCTCGTATGGAAAATCTAGGTCATGGAGATGGATTAACGACACCAAAAGTATTCATACTGCGATTTCCCCGGCTCGATCGAGGTGAACCTGGTATGGTTGCAGAGGGTAAATAGTGTAATAATGATATACCGGCCCTGCTTACCCCCCTGAAACCGGGGGGATGTGTTAACTGGGATTGAAGACCGATTCCGAAAGTCAAACTCTGTGACGGGTGAATTTGGTGTGCCCTTCCGCATTGATACATAGCCGGTGTCACTAGTTGGTAGAGATATAAAAGAGGGCCCCTTCGTCTCCAAATGTCTTTACCTTCACCGTCACCTGTCCATTTCCTTTCTTTTGTTATTGGCATATTATTATCCACTTCGAACTTATTCATCATTTGCACACTTTTATCTAAATGGCCTCATCTACTTCCGCCACAACCACCGCCGCCCCTACAAAAATCGTTCTTCCCGACCTCGTCTCTCACTGCACATTCCAGAAGCGGGTCAGTCGGCACCGAAAGCAAATTACCACAGAAACAAAGCAGTGGCTCTTCAAGGACGGGAATTTATTGGGCAGAAAGCGTGATGCTTACCATGGCCTTAAGGCAGGCCTCCTTACTGCCATGGTTTACCCGCATGCAGGCTATGGACAGCTGAGGGTTTGCAACGACTTTCTCTCCTATCTATTCCATCTCGACAACCTCTCCGATGACATGGATAACCGGGGAACAAAGACCACAGCAGATGTCGTCTTGAACTCTCTATACTTTCCCAGCACATATAACACCCCGGCTCGAGTGGGAAAGATGACCAGAGAGTGAGTCAAAGCTATCCTTTATTTCACAAAGAGACTCACCGGCCATAATGATGCAGCTACTGGAAACGTCTCCTCCGAACGGCATCTCCAGGGACCCAGCAACGCTTCATTGAGACGTTCGACTTTTTCTTCCAAAGCGTTACAGAACAAGCCCAAGATCGGGAAGCTGGAGTAATCCCCGATCTTGAGTCGTATATCGCCTTGCGGAGGGACACATCAGGTAATGTTCTCGCAGATGTCACCACTGATAGCTTCAACTGAGTTGCTTTCTTTCTATCAGGATGCAAGACGTCTTTTGTCCTCATCGAGTACGCTTGCAATCTCGACATTCCAGACGAAGTCATGGATCATCCCCTGATCCGGAGTCTTGGTGAGGCGGCGAACGACTTGGTGACTTGGTCAAATGTATGTGTTATCCCATCTCTCTTGTCATTCCATTCAACTGATCCCGATGATGTCAGGACATCTTTTCCTACAATGTTGAGCAGTCAAAGGGTGACACACACAACATGATTCCTGTTGTGATGCACGAGCAGGGGCTGGATCTTCAGTCTGCTGTTGACTTAGTGGGAGACCTCTGCAAACAATCCATAGACAGGTTCATCAGCGACCGTGCTCAGCTTCCGTCATGGGGGCCAAAGATTGACCATGACGTTGCTCTCTATGTCGACGGACTCGAAGACTGGATCGTGGGCTCTTTGCATTGGTCTTTCGAATCAGAGCGATACTTCGGAAAGACAGGCCTGGAAGTGAAAAGATCTCGGGTCGTCAACCTATTGCCTCGTCGAGACTGAAAAGTGAGTCTCTTCGTTTCTCAATTGTACGTACATCATTTATCGAGAACTCGAGTCCCCGTGTTGTTCTATTCTAACTCCGTTTCCGCAGCTTGCGATGGCTCTCCCACTCGCAGGATTTCCTGTGTTTTTCTTCTTTGAATTTTCCATTGACCTTGGCTTTCTGTCAATACTCATCATTCCTTATCGTCTATATTTTTAAATTGGACTATCACTCTCCTTTGCTTTGGTTTTTACTTACTGGATATATATTAACTCGTTCCTTGTTTCGATATCTGTAGAATTCTTTAGATTATTCTGCTTGATGTACCCAGGATGTACCCTTTTCCTGACTGCCTTTCTGTAGTTATCACTATCCTACAATTATAATATGTAAACACACCCGTAATCATCTAGCATTATGCTAGAGGATTTGGGACTTGCAAAGTTCACAAGTGCATACTCTCCCAGGCCAAATGAATGAACCTGATACATACTAATAGGAAATTTCGCTGTGAATTTCTAATTTCTTGAATCAAATCGCAAAATTGGGATTTCGGCTGCGGCATTTTGCTTCGCAGAGGCTAGTCTCGCTGACTATGGTCCATTCTCCACTATCCCTGAAGATAGTCGTTCAGTGGTGTGGACGCAGAGGCAAAGTTCCAATCATATTGGTATGGATCTCCCGAGCATATGTTGTGCCAGTCAACTCTCGGTCCTCGGATTTATCTCATCATGCAACGCGATGGCAGAACACGATGGTTCATTTTTCTGTGGTTACTAGTAGTACCTTTGTCGATCAGGTCGGAACCTCATGTTGCCAACCTTCACCCATTAAAGTCTGTTGAAAACTTAATCTCTTTCGAATGGAGCAAAATGGGTTGCAGGCTTGTAGCTTACGGCTCCGAGCGACATTTATTATTCTCGTTATGGATCCCAAGAGCGGGTGCCGCAGGTGGCTGGTACGGAAGACGCTCCCTGGCTCGCATATTCATTTTTCTGTCATTCTAAGCAACTCAGGCGTATCTTTTTGAGCATTACATATAGAGCTGGGGTATGCGAGGGTATGTGGCGCCACGAAGCTACCCGTGGCTATGCTTCTTGATTTGATGGTGTTTCTCAAGGACTTTAGGATTATGCGCGCGAAAAAAATAATGTTTGCAAGATGAAGTCCAACTATCAGGTACCTACCGTGGTTATCATAACTCTACGTTTATTCATGATCTGCTACAGTTCTCCAATCTTTGCGGGACAGTTTACCGCCAGGGAAATGTCCTATTTTCGTCCGATGGCAATTCATTGCTTAGTCCAGTCGGCAATCGAGTATCGGTATTCGACCTTGTAAAGTGCGTTACAATTTTCAAACGTTGAAGCCTACATCCTGATTAGATCCCAGTAATAAGTCGCATACATTGCCTTTTGAGAATCGAAAGAACATTGCAGTGATTGCTCTGAGTCCAGATGGGAATGTCTTGATATCCGTAGATGAAGGTATGAGTGTCATAGTGTGTTTAGACGTGCCCTGTTAATTATCCCTATAGATGGACGTGCATTGCTTGTCAATTATCGAAGGGGGGTTGTTCTTCACCATTTCAACTTCAAAAAGTCTGTTAAGGACATTAAATTCTCCCCAGACGGAAAGTAAGAGGACCCGACCCCGACAATATTCGACTTGCTTATATCATCTTTTAGATATATCGCGGTAACCCATGGCGCGCATATCCAAGTCTGGAAGACTCCCAACCACCTTGCTCGTGAATTCGCGCCCTTTGTGCTGCATCGAACGTATACAGGACATCACGACGACGTCCTTAGTCTACAATGGTCTAGGGATTCAAAGTCCGTACCTCGATCTCTGGACTGATCAAATGCTGACCGCGACTTAGATGCTTCATATCCACATCGAGAGATATGACGGCTCGTCTGTATACACTGGATCCCGTAGAGGGCTTCCGACCCAAAACATTTGCAGGTCATCGAGACATTGTTATAGGAGCCTACTTCTCCTCTGACGAGACTGATGTGCGTTACTTGGAGGTTTATTCATGTTTTGTGTTTCTCAAACCCCTTGTAGATTTTTACTGTCAGCCGCGATGGTGCTGTTTTTACTTGGAAAGCCAAARCAAACGATGMCRATTCGGACTCRGAGGACGAGTCTCCTGTAGCCTCAACTTCCAATGGTACCGGCCTTCCTGCCAACTCCAATACGGTCATCAACACGAGATGGGGCGTACACAAACGCAACTACTTCCAGCTTGCTGGTACCAAAGTAGTRTGCTCGTCGTTTCATTCTCCCTCGAACCTTCTGATTGTCGGCTTTTCCACTGGCGTCTTCGGGCTCTGGGAGATGCCCACATTCACCAACATACACACGCTGAGCATATCTCAGGAAAAAATATCTTCTGTAGCGATTAATAGCTCCGGGGAGTGGCTTGCCTTTGGAGCCAAAAAGCTTGGGCAGCTCTTGGTATGGGAATGGCAATCCGAGTCCTACGTCCTCAAACAACAGGGCCATTACTACGACATGAATACACTGGCCTACGCCCCCGATGGTCAAACTATAGCCTCCGGCGGGGAGGATGGGAAAGTCAAAGTCTGGTCGGCACACAACGGTTTCTGTTTCTTAACATTCACCGAACATTCCGCTCCCATCTCCTGTGTCGCATTTGCAAAGCAGGGKAGTGTACTCTTCTCAGCCTCSCTAGACGGCACAGTCCGTGCCTACGACCTCATCCGTTATCGCAACTTCCGCACTTTCACCTCCCCCTCACCTGTCCAGTTTTCTTCACTTGCTGTCGACCCTTCAGGAGAAGTCGTTGCCGCCGGCTCTACGGACTCGTTCGAGGTTTTCCTGTGGTCGGTGCAGACAGGCAAGCTTTTGGACGTACTCACTGGACACGAGGGTCCTGTGAGCGCGTTAGCTTTCTCTCCATCTGGAGCAAATCAGCTAGCGAGTGGTTCGTGGGATCGTACCATNCGTGTGTGGAACGTCTTCGGGCGTTCGCGAGCAGTTGAGCCCATGCCGTTAGATGCCGACGTCCTAGCACTAGCTTTTCGTCCTGATGGGCAGGAGATCGCAGTTTCCACTCTCGATGGGCAAATCACATTCTTTGATGTTGCAGAGGCCAAACAAACAAACGTCATACAGGGCAGGAAGGATATTTCGGGTGGCAGAAAGCAGGACGACCGTATGTCCGCTGCGAATAGCACATCAGGAAAATCGTTCAATAGTCTCGCATACACTGCCGATGGGAGATGCGTTCTCGCCGGTGGCAACAGCAAATATGTTGTACTGTATGATGTGAGGGAAGGGGAGGGTATGATGGTGAAAAAGTTTCAGATCTCGGAGAATCTCTCTTTGGATGGAACGGAGGAGTTTTTAGACAGCCGGAAGGTGAATGAGGCTGGCATCAATGTAGATCTGATTGATACTCGAGGTGACGAGAGCGATCTTGAGGATAGGATGGATGTATCGCTACCGGGCGCATCTAGGGGTGCAGGGGATATGTCAAAGAGGAAGTATCGAAGAGAGGCACGGACGATGTGTGTGAGGTTCTCGCCCACTGGACGTGCATGGGCGGCTGCATCCACAGACGGGCTGTTGATTTACTCTTTGGACGACACAGTGACGTTCGACCCCTTTGATCTCAGTATGGACCTCACTCCGCAGTCTGTTATGGAGGTTCTGGCTTCTCGAGAATTTCTGAAGGCGCTCATCATGGCGTTCCGACTAAATGAGAAGCCTCTGCTACAAAAAGTGTACGAGACCATCCCCAGAGAGGACATCCGCCTTCTAGCACGACAAATCCCTGTCATATATGTCCCGCTCTTGGTACGATTTGTTGCTGAGCATCTGGAGAAGAGTCCACATCTGGAGTTCGACTTGCTCTGGGCAAATTCGCTCTTGATGGTCCATGGAAGGTATCTAAAAGACCATTCGGCCGAGCACGCCAGTGCGCTTCGAGTACTCCAGAAAGCCCTGAGTGACTGCGAGACCACGATAACGAGACTGTAAGTCTGTGCGTCTATTTTGTACCCTCTGATTGTTGACTTTTATTTCAGGTGCGACGATAATATTTCGACTCTCTGTTACCTACTTGATCAATCAAGAGTCAAGCAGCAGACGGAAACACCTCGAGCAATCGCAGTAGCCTAGAATATAATATAAACGAATACGTTTCTGTAGACTTCTGTTGTTTGGGTTGGCTTTCGATTCTTAAATATGCTCCCTACAAATTTGTTTGCATATGCAATGCTAATGAATCCGACGTGTTTCCTTTTCTGGCATACACCTCCGATTATGTAACAGGATYCATGTTGTCACTGAACTCTCATGTCGCTTCCATGTTTATCAATATTGTTATTTGAATCCTCCTTTCCTGCGACCACCATAATTTTCGTCCACTCCTTCTAATAACCGGTATCCGTCCGATACGTTTGGGGTCAGAAGAAGATACAGATGACCAAAAGATAACCAAAGCCGGACCGTCCTCCGTATTTGAGGATTCTTGGATTCAATCCCTTTCGGTACAACACTCTCCCATGGCCCATGTCGCTACACTCGATTTTAGCTCCCAGAAATGGGAGTATAGGCAAACTCCAGACCTTAACAACGACACGTCTATAGTTGTGCCAGATTGGACTCCAGCTTCGTTTCCTTCTGAAGTACATGTGGAGCTGCTTAATGCAGGGGTAATCCCGGACCCCTTCCTTGCCTTCAATGAGCATCAAGTCCAATGGGTTGGAGATGTAGGATGGCAATACCGCACAACATTCACTACACCTCTTCTCATGTCATACTCCGCTGCATCGCTCAAGTTTGAGGGCCTAGATACNGTCTGCGACGTTCAATTAAATGGAATAGTGATCCTCAGGGCAGATAACATGTTTAGGAAATATGTTGTCTCTGTCATTCACCTGTTACAGGAGACTGACAACGAATTGATTCTCACTTTCGACTCTGCCAAAAATGTAGCAAAAGCAAGAGAGGCTGTCTACGGCAGTGTCAGAGCTGGATCTACGAACCTTGGAGATCCTAGTAGGGTATACTTGAGGAAAGCACAATACGGCTGGAGATGGGATTGGGTTCGTTCTCCTGATTCCAGTTACCACAACTATCAAAGCTGATGAACTCTTTCTAGGGTCCTGAGCTGATGACAGTCGGCCCTTTCAGACCTATCATACTGGAAGCTTACACCGCGCGCATTGACACAGTATCCACCTATGCGATCGTTTCTCCTTCCTGCGAATCAGCCAAGCTACTTATCGAGATGGCCGTCCAGGGTTCGCTTGCATCTAGCTCCTACATCCGCGTGTCCCTTGCCTCATACCAGAATCCCWATCTCACTATCAGAGATGAAATCATCAAGTTGGAACAGGATAAACTCACGACCACCCTAGAGTGGGCGTTTACCGTTGGAGGCAATAACGGTGTCAATCTATGGTACCCACTGGGATATGGCAAACAGCCGCTGTACACGGTCAGAGTGGAGCTACTTGAAGGCAGTGAAGGCAATGCAAGTCATTTGTATAATGACGCGATCTGCTGAAGTCGAACATTCCTCCACAGAATATTATTGATACTCGTTTGAAATCTCCCATCGGATTCCGTACAGTGCGCATTATTCAAGACCCTCTGATAGTCAGGGATCAATACAGTGTGCCTGGAGAAGGGCATGGGAGGAGCTTTATATTTGAGGTAAACGGTGTTCGTGTATTCTGCGGAGGTAGGTGCAACCTTTTTCATTTAACTACTGCCGTTGAGGTGTCTTTTACAGGATCCAACCTAATCCCTTTGTCAAACCTCTTGACAACACTGTCGTCCCTCCCGTCTATTTCACCAACATCTCAAGAACGTTATCGCTCTCTGGTCGAACTCACAGCGGAAGGAAACCAGAACATGATCCGGGTCTGGGGTGGGGGCGTATTTGCCGCGGAAGGGGAAGGGTTCTGGGAAGCTTGTGATGAACTTGGAATCCTCGTCTGGCACGACTTTCCCTTTGCATGTGGTGTCTACCCCGCTCATTCGGAAGCAAACAAAGATGTAGAGCTTGAAGGCTTTTTGGAAAATGTCGAGAAGGAGGCTGTGGATCTCGTCCAAAGGACAAGACATCATCCGAGTTTGGCGGTGTATTGTGGAAACAACGAAGACTATCAGATGGTTTTGCAATGGGGAGGTATGCTTAGGGGGCACCCTCCCTTCATCTTTGACTGAGTGTTCCTCTAGATGTTCCTCAACTTCCTGCACGGAAACTCTACGAAGAGATTCTCCCTAGGGTTGTCAGAAATCTTACGACACCCTCTACGTGTCTTCCTGTGAATCTGGAGTTCCCTAATCTGTCCAAAGAATCTACACTTCCGCCAACAGAACTCTTCGGAGAGCTCCTGGAAGGTGCACTTGTACCATATCACCCAGGATCGCCTTATACTGGAGCCAAAACCCCTACGCCTTCGTCTCGCTCTATGACTACTTCGATGGACAAAGCCGAGGAGGATTCAGGTGTGGGTGCTGAGCGTGCGGCACCAGTGGGATCATTAGGAGGCGGATGGGATACAGCCGACCCTTCAGTCGGGGATGTTCATCAATGGAACATCTGGGGAGGAAGGGAAAGGACATGGTTGGATTATGATGTTCTGGGTGGGAGATTTGTCAGGTAACAGCCTGTTTCGGTCTTTCCAGCYACACAGGGACTGATAACACTGACACTAGCGAATTTGGCCTGCCCTCTCATCCAGCAATGGAAACCATGAATGTCTATGGGGACTTTGATCCAAAGACAACTCACGCGCAGAGCCCTCTGATTGCTCAACACACTCGAGCTGGAATGTTTGAACGGAGGTTCGCGATTGTGATGAACGAGATATTCAGAGTCAAGGGTATGGTACCAGTGGGCTTCATGATCTGTAACTCACGCTAGCATCTTAGAGGATTTGGAATCTTACGCTTTCTTAACACAGCTTATGCAGTCGGAAGGTGTTGGATATGCCTACTCGGTGTGGAGGAGAGCTTGGAGGGGCGTTGGGAAAGAAGAAGTATGGGCGGATCTTTCTCTCCTCGCATTCATGCTGACTATAGTCGCCTCCGCAGACAGCAGGAGTGTTAGTTTGGCAACTGAATGACTGTTGGCCTGTATCAAGCTGGGCGATTTTGACTACTTCGTACGTCTTTAGCCCAGTACCCAGCGATGAACAGAAAACTAAAGAATCTCTGCTCAGTACCGTCCGAAACTGGTGTATTATAACATCAAACGGCAGATGGCTCCTCTTGCTCTAGGAATTTACCGCACTGTAGAAAAGAACAGACCGAACGATCGCCCGAAGCAGGTGAGAAGCTATGTCGTGGTATTGAAAGACTGCTTCTTAGAGCAAATGCTCTATAGGTGTATGAGTTTGGGGCCTATCTGTCCAAGAGTTCTACTATTAACATCTGGGCATCTGTGCTGTCTACGCCATCCGAAACCCAATTTGTTCTAGAGATCGAGGCATTCGATCTGGCAAACTCTGAATGGAGGTTTAAGTCATCATCGAATGTCGAGGTAGACCCAAACCAAAGTACGGAGTTACTCGAAATTCCGTGTCCATCTCCAGGAGAAAAGGATGGAGGAGATGGAACTCTTGGTGGATACTATCCGCAACCGTTGAAAGGACACACACGAAGTTACACAGTCGTTGTATGTGCACGATTGCGTCTATCTACTGACGGCGAAATTGTCGCGAGAGTAGTCGACTGGCCGTTGCCATATCGATACCTGACCTGGTTCACTGAGGTCGTAGATCCTGGGTTTCGCATACATGCGACACCTGGAGTGGACGGAATAAAGCTTACGATTGAGGCGGATAGACCCATCAAGGCCCTTTTCCTGACGTTGGACCTACCCTTGAAGAAACTGAAGGGAGGCGGGGCTGTGAATTGGGACTACGATAAGGTCCGATGGAGTGACAATGCTCTGGACATCGTGCCCGGAGAGACGTTGGATGTGTTTGTGAAGGGATCAGGTGTGTCCAAGGATACTATCTTGAAAGACATGAAAGCAGCCTGGCTTGGGCAGGAGAAGAAGAGAAATGTGGATGTACTGTGGCGCGATTGACGCTGTGCGTTTATTCAATCCAGTACATTACAGGCATCAATATATTTTCTTTCAATTCAGCTTGTATCCAGATGATTGCAGCTTCGATAGTCCTCCGTCATTCAACACTCCTTGAGTTGCTCTTCAGGTATCCAGGGCCGTATCCCTTTCTCGACTGGAGGTGCGCGCTCTTAGATTCAAACGTGCTGAAGGGAGTCTAACAAAATTTCCAGCCGGATACTTGCAGGATACTATCGTTCTGTCGATCTCGTGAAGCTAGCCTACTATTTTAGCTTCAAACCACAGAAAGAACTTCACCATGGTAGATACCTCATTCTGCACTTTACTTGGTCATGGAAAGCAACACGATTGTCGCATATGTTTCTTTCAAAATGATGCCCCTGGTACAGGGCGAGGCTGGATTCTGCTGGATTGTGCCACGACCATGTTTCTGCGTCTGAAGTGATCCCAACTTGATCCTGATCCGGACCAGAGTTTTATGCCACCCCTTGTTCTGCCCAAGTTGTCTGGCTCTCTCCTCTATCATCTCCACTGGACCCTCTGCGGTGAGTCCAGCACCATCGTGTATCCCTGCCAAGACCTCACAAGTTCCTGTAAATGGATTGTGTGAAGACTACTGGCCATGGGTAGCTTTTCATTCTGCCAGATACATGTCATTACGTGGTTGGGAATTACCTATGTTAGTGCGAACATGTCGATGTCTCTCTCCGAGTCGGCGCGTTATTTCCAGAGCGAAATAGGAGGGCCTTTATCCGAGCCCCAACTTTCTGGGGCGGGGGTTGTCCTGGACAACTCGCCACGGGCGACTCCAGGTTCTTTCGACGAAATATCCGCATAAATATTATCTCATCCGCCCCTTCTCTCTCTACTACGACTTTGCGGGATGTGTTTGTTGAGCTTTGTTCCCGTCGAGACGTTTTGACGCCCAGAAGATGTGCCTTGAACCAGCGCTCACAGGCGGCATCCCCGGTTCTCAGCTTCTCATGCTAAAAACGATGGTTTTACCTAAAAGATGCGAACGTCGTGAGATGTAAATGGGATCCCAAAATGTATAAAAGCTGGCTTGTATTGTCGTCTTTCTGTATCTCGAAAAGAGACAGAAGGGCTTTCAACGATGTCTACCTCCCACTCCCTAGCCATCTTAGTCTCCCTTGCTTTGTTCTTCCCTGTCACCTCGGTGGTCGCTGTCATTCGAACGACGGGAACTATGACCATCAAGAATGTCGACCTCAGCCCAGACGGTTTTATACGACAAGGTGTAACTGCTGATGGAACCACGATTGGCACTCTTATTACCGGTAACAAGGTATACATCCAGTCCTACTTCATCGGATGGAGTTAGCCCTGACAAACGCCTGGTGAATTATCCAGGGGGACACATTTGACATCAATGTTGTGAACGAGTTAACCAACACAGATATGCTTACACAGACAAGTATTGTAGGTGTTTGCAGACGAAACCACTTCGTACTGGACACTGACTCTTCTTAGCATTGGCATGGCCTGTTTCAGCAAAATACTGCCTATGAGGACGGGTTTGTAGCCTTTCTCTATGTTTCAGTCCATCCTCTCGTTCTCAAAGATACCTAGAGCTGCATTTGTCACTCAGTGCCCCATCTTGTCCGGAAACTCGTATTCATACAGGTTCGGTGTCCCGGACCAAGCTGGAAGCTTTTGGTATCACTCGCATGATTGTAAGCAACGTTATATGGGAAAAGGCTCCTTCCTCTAATTGACCAACGATTGTCTAGCTACTCAATGTAAGCCTTAGCATTACTGTCGAGCTCCCTGTTTGACCGCCATTCTATCCAGACTGTGATGGTTTACGAGGACCTATGGTAATCTACGATCCTAACGATCCCTATGCCAGTCAATACGACCAAGATGATGGTGCATTTCCCTTTGGCCCCTGTTCCGTGTTCGATGATACTGACATCTGCGTACTGTGGCTTAGAGTCAACATTGTGGACATTGACCGATTGGTATCACGACGTCGCTCCGAATATTGTCATAGGGTATTTCGCTCAACGATCCTTGGTTTCGTGCTGGTGTAACATCCTTTCATTAGAACCCCCGACTCCAACCTGTTCAACGGACTGGGCAGGTATGCAGGTGGACCAACATCCCCGTTGAGTGTCGTATCAGTCGAAAAGAATCGTCGGTATCGGATACGTCTCTTTAACATGGCCTGCGATCCCCACTATGTATTCTCCATTGATGGCCATGATATGTAAGACCGATATCGCAACTTTTCTAAATGAAAAGGATGTTTGACTTGCTTCCAGGATCATCATTGAGGTCGATGGTGTTTTGACACAACCGTTGACTGTCGATTCGATCGATATTTTTGCTTGTACGTCGTTTTTCCGCATCCATGTTCTCATTCTGATTGACTGAATGGCTCATTCCTACAGCTCAACGATACTCATTTATAGTTTGTCACTTTCTGTTTCCTATTCAAATGCCACACTAATGATCTAATGATGATTGTCAGTTCCATGCAAACAAGAACGTTGGAAACTATTGTATGAATATATCTGAGTAGAGGAGTATAACTGACTAATGCGTGCTACACTCAGGGATTCGCTTCCAGCCAAATGTCGGAACCCAAGGATTCGATGGCGGGTTGAACTCTGCTATCCTTCGATACGCAGGCGCTGCAGCCGTTGATCCCACCACTACCTCGTCTTCTACGAGGCCACTTCAAGAGAAGGACCTCCAGGTGGGGTTTCCTTGGGGTTACCTTGACTGTTTCTAACCGTATCTTTCCATGTAGCCTCGCAATCTCAAACCCGTCGTATGTTCTTCTACTTTCCATCTCATGCAGTATCGCTCTCATCCCCAACTGCTGCAGCCCGGAAGGCCCGAGCGTGGAGGTGCAGACGTCAACATTAATCTTGCGATGGCTTTCGTAAGCTCCTAGCCTTCCACCCCTCAGATTGGGCTCATTATACCACCTTCTTATAGGGTACCGATCCATTTGGATTTACTATCAATGGTGCTCGTTGGGTCTCGCCCACCACTCCTGTCCTCTTGCAAATCTTGAGCGGGGAGCGGTTGCCCGACGATCTTCTCCCAGTGGGGTCAATCTATCATTTGCCACTGGACAAGAGTGTGGAAATCTCAATGCCTGCTGGCGTTGTAGGTGGACCTGTGCGTAGCAATGTTTCCGTCCGTTGAGATGCTAACGAATTTGTGTATCCTCAAAGCATCCGTTCCATTTGCATGGTCACACTTTCCATGTCGTGAGGACTGCAGGCTCGACTACCTATAATTATAACAACCCGGTCAGTCAGTTTGGTTACTTCTGTCCTTAACGCCACTCATAATTTCCATGCCTAGGTTGAACGTGATACAGTCAGCAGTGGTACTGACGGAGATAATGTATGCGTTACACGTTTTTCTTTCGGAATCGTGTATTTAATTTATTTCTTAGGTGACGATTAGGTTCCAGACAGACAATGCTGGTCCCTGGTTCCTGCACTGGTAAATACCTCTTCCCTATATCAGGAGCAGGGATTTAATCTTTGACAAGCCATATCGACTGGCACATTGACCTGTACGCCCCCTCTACTAGTTGTACCTTTGACGCCAGCTAATGGTTGGTTACACAGTGGTTTGGCTGTCACCTTTGCAGAGCAGCCCGAAGATTGGCAGACTGATATTCATCCTGATGGTACGTTTGCTCATCTTTTGCTTGTGTTCATCCCATCTGAGCACCTGGGGCGCAGCGGATTGGGATCAACTTTGCCCACTATATAACGAGGAGAAGAATGCTCGAAGGTCAATTGAGGCTTGAATTCGATGTAATGCTCTAGTAATTGGCCAGATCTTTCTTCTCTCTTCTTGAGCATCTATTTAAATGTAACAAGTACACGGGTTTAATGGATTTCCTTTTGAATTTRCAAGATTGGAAGAAGATCMGAAGTGSTAACTATAATTAATGTATCMWGWTGWATGCMAGTWGWATGCCAGYRSYAGTCAGCGCCAGTGACCAAAATGTACTGAACAGCGATGCGTATCGGGTAACGCGCCATTGCGATAGATGTTAGCANGAGAACGAGANANGACCTTTTACTTTGGACTTCGTAGATATATATTCTCTAATGTTGCAAGTTTATTGATACGGTCAGTTACRTTCGGACATCCTTCGAACAGAAAACAAAGGGCCTGKTKAKGCTTTCAAATACAAGTATGACCACAAATTTGCGAGTTCTAGGTATAGCAATGCTTCCATCAAGAATAGGGAGAATGAGCGTCCTGGTGGTGAGAGATACCAACACGAACACAGTGACAAGCGTGATGGTGATAATTCCTGAACGCCACACCGGACCGTCCGGGCTCTGTGGCGTCGGAAATTCAGTGAGGGCAAATAATGCTAAACATTTTTCTATCCCGCTCTTCCATGTTCTCTTGCGGACTTCAGGGACTAAAGCGACAACATAAGGCTGGATTCCGATATGCATCTACGATAACTGTAGCCAGGACCGTTACACGATCTACAGGCTCGCGGTCCAGTAATAACAAACCAAAAACTACTGCGAAATCTACCTCTGCTGCAAAGGACCGAAATGCACCCGAAAATGCCAAGGGTACTGCAATACCGACTAAGGGTGCTGGAAAGCCTGCTACGAATCACGCACTGCTTGAAAAGATGATGGATATACAGCGACAGAACATCATTGCATACAAGGCTAAAGACCCCAAATGGTCATCTCTTTCGGAATTGGAACAGACCAGATTAATTGAAGACGAGATTGGTTTACAGCTGGCCAGTCAGTCAGGGGGTGCAATCTATAACTTTCCGGTGTGCGAATGTGCGTATCATGTTTTCGTATTTATCAAGGTCTTATTGACATGAATTGTAGGCACGTTCTTCCCTTATGCTGCTGGACCGAGTCAATGGAAGAACTATGCGACGTGGAAGGATATTTCAGACCAGGTCATGTCCAATTGGCAGATTGAACTGCTAAATGCATACGGGTGCGTTCGGGCGCCCTTGGTTCATAATTCCGAATTCATTTGTGTTATCAGGGCATACACATTGGCTTCTTCCAATGCCATTCCTGCGTCGAGCTCCCTTCAAGTAACTTTTTCAACACCGTTAAATGGATACCGAAGATTCTTACATCAACACATTCGACGAAACCGGACAGCTGGTTCGCACCATGCGTGCTGCAATGCTGGACAGTTACAAGAAGATGAACGAGGCTATTGCGAGGTAAGTTAAGTTGTACAAGTCTTTATAATCCCCTTACATGTGTTCGCAGCAAAAACATCTCCCTTCTTTCGACCCTCAGCGCTCACGAGCACTTTACCACCGCCTCCCAGCAAGCCAATGCGATACCAAAAGACCATATGTATATATGGCGCTTCCATAAGGAACTTACCCCTACCCGTATCATCACCTTACGACCCGCTCAGGATGGCTGGCGCGGTTGCCGCCAACAGTGGGCGGAGGAAATCGCTATATGATTCAAGCTTTGTGCCGCTTTGATACAGAACAGGCATGTCTTCTGCTTCCACACGTTTTCTGTC
>LBLO01000472.1:0-24516 GCA_004354395.1 Chondrostereum purpureum | reverse complement strand
TCGTACTTGTCAAGCGGCGTGTGAAATGGTTGCCAAAAGCTATTGTTTGTACCTATGTACGATGTCGGACGCCAAGACACAATTATGGGGTTCCTAGAGACCTTGACAAGCAAGGAGATGCCGTTAGTGATTGCATGATCGCAAGGTCCCAACGGAAAGAAGAACGGCCCTTGTGGGAACTTCTCTCGTTCAGRGACCTCGCTCTCGCCACTAACCATGGGCGTCTGTATCATTTGGAAGAGTGAAATAGCAACTCATGTTGGAAGAAGTTGCGTTGGATTGCATCTTTTGCTATGTTCTTCACAGGTCAAGGAAATCAAGAACCCAGAAGGCCATGTAAAGTAGGCGCACACAGAAGCGCGGGTCTCGTCACTTGTGGCACTTTTGGGTCTAGCCATCACGGCACGGAGTAAGTAGCGGAGATCCTTTCGAATCCGATCATCCTTCCGGCTTTCGTTCACTGCAGACACGGTCATCATCGGAATCTCTAAGGTCTTCACAGGGGACACACATTCTTCATAGTTTCCCGCTTAAAAACAATATAGTTATTTTCTTTCCTGCGTTCAATTGAACGTTAGTTCACTTCTGAAGAATCTATCAGAGTAATTTCGTGATAGCTTTAAAAATCTTACTTTTTCATCCCTCCGAAAACGGTCTCAACGGAGTCTATCACCAATACAATGTCAGCATCTGAGGCTAGCAAAGATTGGACACTTGAACCAGAGACAGAGTATAGATTCGAACTAGACCCAGGAACTACACTTGCCATCCGGGTACGTTTGCATTTCTCCTCTCATACACTGTCTTATATTGTAACACTCAGGTGGTGCGTGGCCACGCAGAAATCTTCGGTGCAGAACTAGTCGAAGGCCAAACTTACTTGTTCCACTCCGAATGCAAAGCAGCAGTATACAGCTGGCAAGGATGTGTCTTACAGATACGTCTCTCGCCACCCCCCTTCTGCCAAACCATACTTATCTACCCTCTCAAGACACATAACAGGCCACCCATCCACCGAATACATATCCGACGAAACTCCCATGTCCGCATATGGCAACCTACACATCGCGTTCGAACAAATGCGTGTCCGGGCTCTAGCTAAAATACATGGATCGCCCGTCCCACAGTCATCATCACCGAGGGAGGAAGAACCACCGCGAGTATTGATTCTAGGACCTGAGAATTCAGGAAAGACTACGCTTGCCAAGATATTAGTCAATTATGCTACTAGAGCAGGACAGAAATGGACGCCGTTATTGGTGAATTGTGATCCCAGTGAGGTGGGAAATCTAATTGTCATTCAGAGTATAATTTACCCATAAAAAATTCTAGGGAGGATGGTCTGTCCCAGGCTCAATGTCTGCATGCCCAGTGATATCTCCTTTGCCAACTTATTCACCCTCAAACCCCCTCGGCTCCGCTGCCTCAACGGCACCGACAGCTCTCGCCGCGAACGCTCTCGTCCCTTTAACCTATTGGTATGGTCATGCTGACACGAAGAAGAATCCTCTTCTGGCCGAGAGACTGATCAGGAATCTTGGCCTCAATGTTGATTCGCGATTCGACAACGACCCCGAAGGTAAGGACTACATCCGTGTTTGTGTGGGAATGTGACTTAAGTACAGCTCGGAAACAGGTGCATGCGGAGGTGTAATCGTTGACACCCCTTCTGGGTTTGCATCAGGCCCAGCAGATGTCAGACACAAACTCATAAAAGCAACTGTGGACGCGTTCAAAAGTAAACCTTTCCGCGTTACTTCCTCGTTCATAACCGCTCATACCTCCTAGTCAATGTAATCCTCATTCTAGGCCACGAAAAACTAAACGTTGAGATGCAACGCCTCTTCGCTTCTTCCTCTTCAACCTCCCCGATCCTTCTAAAAATTCCCAAATCCGGGGGTGTAGTCGATCTAGATCACGCCTATCGGGAGCGTACCCACATTGCCCAACTGCACTCCTACATGTACGGCCCCCCACCTATCCCCAACGCCCCCAAGAATGCAAGTTTAGGTGGCGAGGCATTGACAGATTTAGTGTTGAACCCGAGCTCGACTGTAGTCGGGTTCGATGATCTGAACATCTATAGGATTGGCGCCGGTATGTTTTGTTCCTCCCTCGCAAGGGTGGTCGGGACGGTCATGAATTTCACTTGTGTATATAGAAACAATGGCCCCCTCATCTGCACTCCCCATTGGTGCCGCTCGTGTTTTATCCGAACTCCAACCAGTGAAGATTGACCCTTCGATATCTGGCTCTGGACTTCTCAACGCCGTACTGGCTCTCGTGGCCCCGTTCAGTGAAGATGATAATGAACGGTACGACGAAGAACTCTTGGACCTCCCTGTCACCGGGTACCTCATTGTGTATATATTCTCCGCATTATCTTGCAACCTTAGCACTCACGCAACTCTGATAGGACCAATCTCGATATCACGAATAAAAAGATGACTATTCTCTCCCCGAACCAAGCTCGTTTACAGGCCGGACAGCAGTAATAGGATCCTTTGAGTGGCAAGATCAGTAGCAGACAAAATATGTATACAGTATGTAAGTACTCAACCATACAGAGCATTAATGTTCCGTTTCCAGAGCTCACAGTTGTCCGAACAGGTTATCAGTTAACTCTGAGCACCAGGTATGACATAAAGACCTAGCCTAGGCAATTTAAAAAAACCTACTGCAGGAATAAAATACGTCGAATCCGGACCACAGCTATGGCAAATAGATGCTAAGAAAATGAAAAGGCCTTCACAGACGAATCACGTACCACAAAAGGGTACTCACATATATATGAGAGCTCAAAGGCGAGGCGGAACACAGCTCCCAAAATTGCCGTCCATTGATTGAGAAATGTCGGTATCCGAAACAGGGCAGACAGTGNTCCTTAGCCTCGGTCGTAAGTATCTATGTTTCAGTCACATAGTATAGGAAGGCACGGAGGGTTTTCAGAGGCGAAAGTGACATATCTCTTGCACGGTGAAATTCAGAATAGAAGAACTAGCAGGTAAGTGTATTATCTGTGGTCCTGGGTGGACGGCCTTAAGGAAGCTTAAATCTGTGGTCATCCCACCTTGCAAGCATGGTCCACGAGGGTCGACGTCTGCCTATGGATGAGTCATCTTTGGGATTTTCGGTTTTCCTTTACATTCGTCGAGCTGCTTACATTCCAGCTTCCGGGATATCTGGATTTACTTTGCCATTTCCCCCTGGCATGCTATAACAAAGATGAAATGGCCTGGTTGCCCCCATCTGTACTACTTGGATAGAATGTAAGCTCGCCAGGACATGTACGCGGACGACTCTGCACTGTTATACACAGGTGCTTCTTAAACTTCGGCATGAGGAACAAGATGTTCTGTTTACCCTCTCTACCTCACTCCTGGTCGCGAGGTCCGAACGTCCGGTCCTGTCCCCCTCATTTCCTCAAATCATGGTCTTTTCTGTACCCATGACATGCCTAGCTGTTTCGCTTCGATTTTTTGAGAATGCATGAATATGTACAGGCTCAACCATGATCCTACCTATCGGCCTGATCACATTCAGAGGGACCATATAAAGACCCGATGGTGGAGGCAAAAATCGCATCGTGTTGGACAGCTCTCTCCAGCGACAACTATGAACAGATTCACGAGCTTCCTCTTTGTAGCATTATTGGTAGCTCCATCAGCCATCTCTCAGGATTTCCCTCTACGTATGTTTTATCAGGGTTTACCCCTTATTTGGGATATACTTATGTCGGTCGTTTTCTAGGCACCTGGATGAGGCCTACTCACTTGCGACAGACACCCTTTCACAACTCAGTCAAGCCGGAAAGGTAGGATTGGTCAGTGGAATCGGGTACAATCTTTGTACGTCTTCTTTTCTTATTTATCGAACATGTCTGAGTACTTGGGAATTGACACACTCTGTCAGCCACTTGTGTTGGGGAAACTGCGGCCATCCAGGAAGGAAATATTTCCTTACCGGCACTCTGTTATCAAGATGGTCCTGCTGGTGTCCGCATCTTCAAAAACGATACTGGTCTCTCAAGTGCCATCAACTCTGCCAGCACCTTCAATCGTAAACTCATGCGCGAGAGAGGTGTTGTTCTCGGGGAAGAGTCTCGCGGGAAGGGTATCAAGTATGTTTCTTGGTTTGTTCAACAATTACGAGATTAATTTTATCGCAGTGTGATACTGGCTCCTGCTATGGATATGGTACGTTTTGACACCGACTCTTCATCAAAGACGGACTAATCATTACATTATACGATCATGTTGTAGATGAGAAACCCAAAAGCTGGTCGTGGATGGGAAGGGTAAGTTTTCTCGTCTGTACTTCATGAGTGCACATAGCTAAATACGAGGGTGTATAGCTTCGGACCAGACCCATATTTGTCGGGGGAAGCCTCTTTTGAAACTATCCGGGGTGTCCAGAGTACTGGCGTTATGGCATGCGCCAAACATTTTGCCTTGTACAACCAGGAGGCCTTTCGGTGAGAGTGCCAATGGTCTCCTTGAAACCATGAGCTGATACGGCTACCCTAGCCAACGCTATGAAGCTTATGCAGACGATCGGACTACTCACGAAATCTACATGTACTCATTTCTCCGGGCAATTGAGGTTGGTTCGCCTCAGTATCACTTCACCGAAACACCACACTAAAATATTCGGACAGGCTGAGGTTGCCACAATCATGTGCAGCTACAATGCTATCAACGGTACCGGGACTGCATGTGCCAATCCTGGGCTCCTCGGAAATGATGGTCTCTTGAGAAAAGATGGTTTCAAAGGTGATTCGGGACCTTGGAATACTACCGATGAAAACATTGAACCCATCACCAGGGTTCGTCATGTCTGACTGGTTCGCGACCTACGCCACTACCGAGGAGCATGCAAATGCTGGTTTGGATGTTGACATGCCTGGAGGATTCTTAGGTGGATCGTGGACCTTTCCTATCTTAATATTCTCTTCTTATACAATCACCCATAGGGAATAGTGACTACCCGAATGTCTACGGCGTGAATCTGACCGATGCACTAGATGCTGGGACGGTCAGTACACAGGTTAGCCATTTTATTCAAATGAAAGGTTGTCAGAGAATTCTCAATTCTTGTAACAGCGACTTGATGAAATGGCCATCCGCGTGCTAGCGGCCTTTTACAAACTCGGCCAAGATGTTGATTTCCCAGATTTCCACGAAAGTACAACTGCAAACGTTCGTTCTGACGAGCACACGGCCCATGTCAAGGAATTGGCACTTGCATCCTCTGTCCTTCTCAAGAACAACCCAACTACAGACGACTCGGGTGCTGTCATCAAAGGGCTACCTCTGTCCTTGAATAAATTGTCTTCTATCGCCGTTATTGGGGAAGACGCGGACTATGCCAGTCCCATAGACTGTCGCAACCACAATGGGTGCCCGTCGGGAACATTTTCTATTGGGTAAGAGACCATAATGCTATTCCCTCCATACATCCGTTGACGTGCTCTATAGCTGGGGCTCAGGCGCCAACACGCGTGATTTTCTTGTTCCCCCGATTCAGGCTCTGAGTGAATTTGTTGGCTCCGCCGCAACAATCACCGCTTCCCTGAACAACGACACCGTAGCCACGAGTTCAGCCGCCACTGGAGCTGACCTTACTCTTGTGTTCGTTAACGCGTAAGTTCAAGTATTTGCATCTAGATAAATAGAACTGATTTGTCCCTCAAAGACAATCTGGAGAGCAAGGGAGCATTGGGAATCTCAGTGACCGAGCTGATTTGCGTCTTTGGTATGGGGGTGATGATCTGGTAAGCTCACATCCATAAGTTTTCAGCATATTTATTCATATGTTTATAGATTGAAGGTGCTGCCGCCGTATGCGACAACACCGTCGTCGTCATCCACTCTGTAGGACCTGTAGCAATGGAATGGGCTGACCATCCTAACATTACTGGTATTATCTATGCTGGACTTCCTGGGGAACAGACCGGTCCTGCTATCGTAGATGTTCTGTTTGGTCTTTACAACCCTAGCGGACGGTTGCCCTTCACTATCGACGAAGTGAGTCTATCAGTGAGGCACAAGGCTTTCTTCTGACTATCTCTGATTATTAGGACGAGTCGGCCTATGGGACGTCCATCATTTATCAGAATTCCTCCACTGATCCCCCACCTACCGTGAGTTTTGCAACGTAGATTATCAAACTTCTAGGTGTTGATGAGTGCTCATAGATCACTTACTCCGAGGGTCTATTCCTCGATTACCGTGCCTTTGACGCGAAGAACATCACACCTCACTATGAGTTTGGTTTTGGCTTGTCTTACACCACATTTGAATACTCGGACCTGTCCATCGACGCGTCTGACAATACCGTCACTGCCAAATTCACTATCACCAATACCGGTGGTGTCGATGGGACTGAAATCCCTCAACTCTACTTGGGATATCCTGAATCTGCAGGAGAGCCACCGAAGGTTTTGAGGGGGTTCGAGGATGTGTGGTTGGAGGCTGGGCAGAGCTCGGAGGTTGAAATTGTGCTCGGCGAGAGGGAAGTCAGGTGAGTATCTTCCATTTGTCTCCCTTAAAAAGAATTGTCGTTGAAAGGAGTTGTCATAGCATCTGGGATACCATATCTCAATCATGGGTCCGTCCTGACGGTGAATTCCAACTCTTTATAGGAGCGTCCAGCAGGGATATTCGTCTCCAGGGCTCTTTCTGAACTTGACATTGAAAAAAGAACGACTGAACCAGCTTGTTCATGACTCCAAACGAAAATGTATACCTCTCACGTTGTATGGACGCAGCTCAATGCACTTATTGCACATGTACATACTTTGAATGTATGATGTATTTGTTATTACGGAACGGTTCGTAAGTCGAGGACTCCATTTCTTCAAAACCTATGGCGTTGGGTACAAATAATACAATTCAATTCCTGCATGAAATCAATCCCGAGCCAACACGATGATACAATTTCCGATGAGCAAAAACAGCAAAATAACACAGAAGATAGCGAGTTCCGATGGAAAGCAACATGATGAAAGCATGCAATAATAGAAAACAATAAAAATAGAAGTTGGGGGGTCGAGGGATACGCAACGCGCCCATTAACGTTTGCCGAAGATGCCTTTGAGAATCTTGTCCGGGTCCATCTTATCTTTGGCAACCTTCTTGCTGAGTTTTTCTCGTTGCGCAATGGTTTGCTCCATCTTCGCGGGAAGGGCTCGGAAATCCTCCAGGATTGGGTCGACTGAAGAGGAGAGAGATCAGAGTAAATAGAGAGGAAGAAGGCATACAACGGACATAGTTTGTCAGTCTCAGTCTCGAAGTTCTCCCAGAGTTGCTCTCGCTCTTCGTAGGCGTCACTGAGCTGTTGGAAAAGGTACTGGATGCGTTGCTGTTACGTGCGTCGTGAGAGGAGAAATCTTGACCTGAAGCATAGGTATCATACCTGAGAAGCCTTGTAGGTGTTGCTCAAGTCATCATGGTACAGCTGGTAGAACTCCTCGGCGCGCTTCGCATGTTCGTTGAATTCCATTACACCAGCGCTGTGCGGTATGTCGACTTCTTCCTTGAGCTTGCGGTTCACTTTCTTGACCTGGTTGTAAGCGGGAACGAGAGTCTTGGCTATATCCTCGTCGAGATCACGGGCAACAACCTTGAAATGTTTCTGGAGCGAATTGATAAGAACAGCGGCTTCCTCGTCCTCGTCTTCGTCCTCTTCCCTGGTAAGAGATGTGTTTGATACGCATATATGCTACTAATGTATCACAATCGTTACCTTTCGTTGAGCTCTTCGATCAGCGTTTTCTCATCTCCCCAGTGAAACTCGGGGCGGTCCTCAGAGGTCTCGCGATATTCGTCCTCGCTGTCTTCGTCCTGGTCTTGTAGATCACTGAAGAATTTATTTTGACGACTAAAGATGGAGGGTCGGGGCCGACGGTGTCCGAGCGGGCTATCATCGCTGCTCTTTCGGTATTTGTGAATGATGGGTGAACTTTTGAGGAACTTTGGGGCTAAGGAAGGGGTTAGAATGAGCTAAATTTACTATTGCTTGTACGATGAGTTACTATATGGTTTATGAGACTTTCTATGTTGTTTGAGGATGGACTTGGTGGCGGCCATAATGAACGAGCGATCGGAGCTGAGTTTGAAATTCTGGCCGCCCTTCGCCTCTGTGAGTTGTCAGCCATCCATCCCTCCTTTCCGTTTCCCAAAGGTCTGCTCGGTCACAGCCTGTTTTGCTCTCTCTCAGGTTTCTTACTTTCATTCCTTAGCCGTTCCATTCTGTTTTCTCTTTCCCTCCATCTTTTGCATTCATTGCNAAAAATACTGTAGCAACCATGAACTCCCGTCCTCACAAGGTGCGACATGTCTAAATGCTCTAACCAGTTCCTTTCAAGTCCTTATTCTCTTCATGCTCTTATAGCAATCCATGTCTGAGCTCAAGCTCCGTCGTCTTACGGAGCACAATCAGCGGTTGAGGGAGGATCTCGCCCGGCCAAGAGTGCGAGTCAGCGAGGCCAGTTCAAGGCTCGTCTCCCTATTCATACTTGTTCATTCATAACTCCTAACACTTTTCTATAATCTAATAGTTTGATTCGCTACTGCAAAACTACAAAAGACCATCTTGTACGCTGGATTGATTGATACCCCCTTTCCTGCCGACGCGAATAACTTACCACTCTCCTTTCATTTTAGGTACCGTCAGTATGGGGGCCCGTAGGAAAGGGTGAAGATCCCTATGCCCCTCCAGCCCAGGGATGCAATTGCGTCGTGATGTGATTTGCTCCCATGTCGCCATCAATGCTCGCCCCCGCTTCCCCCTTGCTTTCGGATAGTTGTTTACAGATAGAGCAGAGACATAGCGGGAGAGAATGGAAGGACCCTCCTCAATTCCCTTGCAGTTCGATCCTCTTCTTTGTTGCACCCCTCACCTCACCTCTCACAAGTCCCCCACATTCGTTTGACACAATATCCCCCCAAACCCCTTCTCACATGGAACTCTGCATCTCCTCACCCGTCTCAAATGAAGCTCACCTACTTTCATAGTCTGCCGAATTCCTTACCCATCCGCTACCCCTGATAGCTTCGTTTCTTAGTTCCACAATTGTCATCATAGGCATTTCCTGTTTTTACCAGTGCTCCTGTCGCCATTGTCCTCCGCCAAACTTCTCGGTTCGACTCTCTCTTTCTATCTCTCTCGCTCTCTCTGCAATTTCTTAAATATTACATTTATCATACCGCGCCCTTGTCCATATTTTGTTTCTCTGTCTCTCTCATCTTTCCTTTTGTGTGTTTCTTTTGGTTTTCTTTTTCTGCGGCGTGGAACGACGCATAGGAATACAGTATCATGCGTTTACTATGGCTCTCTGTTCTTTCCTGATGTTGGTGTTTGAGAATCCTTGCGCAACCTCTCAGGAAATAAGCGTTTAGGTATCCGCTTGTCTTCCAAGTCGAGTGGAGTGGGTTACGGGGTAGACATTGGCTTGACCATTAACTATACCTCCTTGTCAATGAACCAACATTCATCTGTCGCGTCCTTTGTATGTCACACCTACGTCTGCACTGTATTTCCTGAGTTTCTGGTGTCCTCGTCCGCTCGACCCCGTTCGGATTCGGCCGACTGGGCTGACAAGCTCGGCTGCAGGTAGGATATGCAAGCTGTTCCGCAACCTGCTGTTTTGAATTTCGGCAGCACCATTTTTCTGGTTTCGTAGCGCTCTGTGGGGCAATTTGTATTCCCCAGGAGTGTTGCATGTGCAACGACAGCTGTTGGAAATCCACCCCGAGTCTCGAGCTTGCGTATATATAAGACACGGCATCTCTGGCTAGAGTTTTGTTGAACGGACTTGAAGTTGAAGTTGCGATCCATCATCAGTCGCTAAAACACTGCCTCCTCTTCCCTTCTTCTCTCACATCACAACTTCCGAGCCTTTCCCTCTGCTGGTCCCTGTCTGCGGCGTACCGTGTACCTGTTTTCCGTCACCTATCATTGAATTGTCTCTGTGGTGAGTGTCCAATGGAAGTTTCTAGTGCGGCGGCTATGGAGACAGAAAGATATCCAGAGATAGGAGAGCTTGAGGGCGTCCTCCAGAAGGAACTTCTTTCTATCTCATCTTTTCATGCTTCTTTAGGCTTTGTCCAGGCACAGTGACTTATGATCATTCCTAGCAATCACCGGACGACGTGTGCTACTAAAAAGCACCCTATCTACTACCACCACTTCTACCCCCACCATCTCTACATAACAATAACAGACGATGAGTTCTCGACAGGGCGGCCGCCAGTCGATGTCAGAGCTGAAGCTCAGGAGATTAACTGAGCATAATCAGAGGTTGAGGGAGGATCTAGCGAGGCCAAGGGTGAGAGTGAGTGAAGCCAGCGCTAGGTGAGCAGAGCTTGAGCATCCAGTTCCGTCAAGTCCGCTTGCTGACTGATTCCAATATAAAGCCTCATTCGATACTGCAAAACCACAACAGACCATCTCGTTCGTCANCCCTTTCCTTCCATCTCCTATAGTCCTGAGATCTTGCTATGATGCTAATAACATATTGTTGGACAGGTTCCTTCAGTGTGGGGTCCAGTGGGCAAAGCAGAAGACCCGTATGCACCTCAAGGGGGAGCCAAATGCTGTTCCATCCAGTAATCACCGCCTCGCCCGCATGCCATCTCCCTCATCCACTCTATGTTCGCCATATACCAACAAAACGTTATGTGTACCGCATCGTTTCCACCCTTGCTCTCCATTGCTTTTGCGTCCTATGCGCTCATCATTCCATTCATTCACTCTCCGTATCCCTGCTTCTCATTGATTGGGTTTACCTTTCCGCTCATCTCATTTATCTATTCAGCCTTGTTGTATGTGTGTGTATATTCTTAAAAACACCAATGGAGCCTGTTTTCTTTCTATATAGTGCGGGCAAATCGATAGATTCACTATGTGTCTAACATACTAGATATCCTGGATGAACTTTCGCACACCAGCCTCGGGGACTGCTCCGACGAATCGAGAAACTTCCTCTTCGTCCTTGATCGCCACGACGGTGGGCATCCCACGAACCTATTCATAGATGCGAGATTAGATGCTAAGTAGCGAGAGAAGGACGGTGAATACGAGGCGTACTGAGTACTTCGTTGTCAATGTAAATCCATCCTCGGATTCAGTGTCGATCGTGACAAGGTCGAGAGGCTTCCCGGACCCGGATTTTAGGTCAGGGTCTGAGGTTAGTTTTTCCAATATGGGGGAGAGCATATGGCATGGTTTACACCAGCTGCAGGGTACCGAAATGAAGAGAAGAAGAAGAGTTCTTTTCAAGGCGGAGGAACGCGTAAAAAGCCTCAGGGAACGCACTCTGCATAAAAGTCCACGAGGAGAATGCGACCTTGGTCTTTCGCTTCCGTCTTCAGCTTGTTGAGGGTCTACAAAATTCGTGTCATTAAGAGAAGGGGTGGTTCGGGAGAGTAAACGAACTGGAATGTCGACATTGTGGTATTTCCCGGACCGTATAGAAGAATGGTGGAAGAGCCGGGGGCCATTAGACCTGAGCAAAGACTTTGAGAAGGTTGTTGAGATGCCTGAGTGACGTGCCAGGGATGTGAATGTCATAGCAATTGAGATGGTCGGTGGGAAGCTCAGGAAATGGCTCTACCCCAGTTGTTACAGAGCTTCTTTCCAGTTCTCTGATCCAGCCTCTGCAATTCCCTGATTGGGTACGCGCATGCTGCGGCCTGCGCCTCATCTTGTCTTTCCCGGATTGTCCGTCCGTATCCYTCTCCAYGGCCACAGGTGTTACTATTATTACTACTTGTGCAAGCCTAAATTCATAAATTCATCGATGTCATCATCCTCGAGAAATCATGTACCTATTTTTGTTGCAGCCCATACCTCCAGAGTCCAAGGTTTCCTTGCGTCCCAGAGGACTGGTTCTTTTCCGCTTGTTCATGTAAAAGAACAGCCATTTTCCATYCAACGATCTCTTGGAGTTTGATRTTATTGGCTCATCTCCTGAGGGTGATCTATTTCTGCGTCCAATCAACTCCCTGCCTTGCATGATCGTACACGTTTCTATGGAAATCACTCTATGCGTTCCTATTCCGCTCAGGCCCTTTAAAAGGCCAGAGACGGAGTCTCAATTTCTTCCGAGTTCTTCTTCGTTCCCCACCAGCCGGTCATTGTTTTGTAGCGTTTGAGCAGTGTACGTCTGCTGCTTCCCTCTCTCCTCATTATGCACGATTACTCACTCTTCACCATGGACTACAGGCTCACAGTCAATCGTTCTTTTACACCCTCTATACGCAGGATTTCTTTCATTCCGATACAAACACCCCCTCCCACCTTCTAACTTTTAATCANCCACTTTCAATCCTTACTTTGAAAATGCGTTTCTCTACTGCTGCCGCTATCCTTCTCCCAGTCGCCTCGGTCTACGCTCAGACGACCACCACAGTCCTTGTGGGTGACGGTGGGGTGAGTTTTTTCTGCGTAGCCTCGCCTTCGACATGCCCCCGCTGATATCGATCGATATGCGTATAGCTCACGTTCACTCCTGAAACGTAAGCCTCTAACAGATGCGCGCCCAATGCCACTCATGTATCAAACTATGTGTTTACAGTATCACTGCCGCTGTTGGAGATACCGTCATTTTTGAATTGTAAGTTGCTATGTGTGTAACCCGACTGTATCAGTACTTAACTTTCCATGCCAAATCAGCCGTGGTGGAAATCACGTATGTCTACCATACCAGGAGGATGTGCACTCATCGCTGACTGTTATTTCATCTCTAGACTGTCACCCAATCGACATTCGCTGCACCTTGTTCCGTGATGACCACCCCCAAGGCGGGCATTGACAGTGGCTTCGTCCCCGTTGCTGCAGGTGCCACCGAATTCAGCCAATGGTCGATAACAGGTGAGAGATTGTTGAGTTTTCCTATGCAAGTCCGATCATCAAAGACTGATCCTTTCACTTCGAACAGTTGATAACGCCACCGCCCCTTTGTGGTTCTACTGCAAACAAGGGAACCATTGTCAACAAGGTAAGTAGTCTTCGTCCCGGATCACTACAGAGCTTGTTGTTGATTGATCGTGCTCTGAAGGGATGGTATTCTCGGTCAACCCCACTGCTGACAAGACACATGAGGCTTTTAAGGTAAGATTATCCATCGGATTAAGTTGTTGCGATGCAAGGAACTCATGATTTCGTGTGATTAATAGGCTAACGCTGCCGCCGCTGTAGCTGGTGGTGCTGCTGCTTCAGGTGCCTCCGCATCTGGATCCGCTGCTGCTACTGGTGCAGCAACCGCAACCGGCTCTGCTGCCTCTGGCTCAGCCAGCGCATCTGGAACAGGAAGCGCTGCTGGTGCTGGTGCCTCTGCTGCTGCTGACAACGCAGCAATGGGCGTCCGGGGCAACCTCGCCAGTGTTCTTGCTGCCGCCGCTGTCTTCGCCGGCCTCGTTTTATAGAACAGCACGCATATTTCTGAGTTATTCGTATGGTAGTCAGGTTCTTTTCTTTTCTTCTTTCCTTACATGTTGCGTTGGACGTATACCTGTATGGGATGATTGTACTGGGATACATTTTCCGTCATACAATTCAATCGCTGGCTTAAATCTCTTTGAAGCTGCGTCTGAGACGTTCCGGTGCTGTGAATGGGCTGCGACCATTCAATGTCGTAGCCCCCAAACCTACACTTGAGCCGTAAGGAAGGCTGAGGATTGGAGTAAAGAAGTCTTGCCCCGCCAGTTTGATACTTGATGAGCGGTCTGGCAAAATTCTTCGCTCTCTCTCAAGGAATTGTTTCTTCGAAGAACAGCAAGTTGCATAGGACATCCTGCTGTGCGGATAGAGATAGCGAACTGTAGTTTAATTTTAGAGTAGATCGGTTATTTTTTACGGTGTAAACCTCACTTGGATCAGTAAACCCGCCACATCTGAGGCTGATAATGGTCACGAGGGTGCGGATCTCGGAAAAGGCTACCCGGGCGCCACGATCAAGGCTTTTCCGGAATACAAACGCAAAATTTTTATCTGTCTGGAAGAAGAAAATGTATTTCATCTTGACCCCCACCATTCCAGTTATTCCAAAAGTGAGAAATCGCTCTCTGCTCCGTGTAATTATTCGCTCATCGCTCAACAGTGTGCGGAATCCTTGGACTTCTATTACATGATCCCAACGTAGATGCTGCACCGGAGATCTGCGAAGGATTGTCGTTGCTTCAACATAGAGGTCAGGATGCGTGCGGAATCGTTACTTGTGGACCGAAGGGTCGATTTTACCAGTGTAAGGCCAATGGAATGGTTAGAGACATCTTCGACGACGGTGCTGTGAGTAAGTTAATAGGAGGGATGGGCGTTGGCCATGGTACGTCCTACTATGTTTTGTCGATTTTGAGACCTCCATGATCTGATCTATACAACGATCCAGTCCGTTACCCTACTGCTGGAAGCTTCAACCATGCCGAAGCTCAGCCTTTCTACGTGAACTCGCCGTACGGAATTGTTTTCGCTCATGTGGGTCTATGAGTTTCCCTTCGCTGTATTACTTTCGCTGACAACGCCCACAGAACGGAAACCTGATCAACACCTCTTCCCTATTGCAGTACATAGATGCCACAGCTCATCGTCACATTAACACGTCTTCAGACTCGGAACTCCTCCTGAACATCTTCGCCAACAACCTTCAGCAGACCGGGAAATTTCGAATCAATGAAGATGATATCTTCACTGCAATTGGAGGAATGATGAAACAGTGTAAAGGAGCGTATGCATGTGTTGCCATGCTCGCTGGGTTTGGAATCATTGCCTTCCGTGATCCCAATGGTATTCGTCCCGTGGGCATGGCGTCTCGAAAGAGCGCCACATCTTCTGGGAAGGATTACCTCTTTGCCAGTGAGAGTGTTGTCTCGGACGCTGCTGGATTCAGTGATTGGGAAGATGTCAAACCTGGCATGTTTATATTTTACCCAAGAGTTGAACGCGTTTATTAACCGTAACGATTTTTTTGCAGGAGAGGCAATCATCATCACTCGTTCGAGCGTTTCCCGCCGTCAAGTGGGAGAGCCTGCCACCTTCGCGCCTGACATATTTGAATACGTTTACTTTGCTCGTCCTGACTCTGTCTTGGATGGAGTGAGTGTTTATCGAAGCCGGATGGCCATGGGAGATGCCTTGGCGGAAGAAGTAAAGAGGGTATTGGCTGNAAAAAATATAACAGTCGATGTTGTCATTCCGGTTTGTTCCATTCATTGTAAATCCGATAGGACCCCACCAACCTACGGTTAAACTAGGTCCCAGATACTTCTCGAGTGGCTGCTCTGAACTTGGCGCAAAAGCTTCAGTTGCCCTACCGGGAGGGGTTCATCAAGAACCGGTATGTCGGCAGGACGTTCATCATGCCTGGTCAACAGATGAGGTCAGTGTTCTTCTATATCTTTCAAGCTATCAATTGACGAACGTGTCCCAGACGAAAGAATGTGCGGCGTAAATTGAATGCTATGGCTCTTGAGTTCTCCGGAAAGAATGTTCTTTTGGTCGATGGTCTGTCTCTTCCATTACATGTTTTTCGCGCTCCACTCACGGGAGTGATTCACAGATTCTATCGTCCGTGGTACGACATCGAAAGAGATCATACAGATGGCTAAAGATGTAGGAGCAAAGAAGGTCATCGTTGCCAGCTGCGCACCTCCAATCAGGTAAATTCGTACCCTAAAATCGAGCGATTTCTTCCCCTCTCACTGGAAGCAATTTCTAGGCATTCTAATGTCTACGGCATAGATATGCCATCTCGCTCGGAACTTGTGGCATATGACCGTGACACTGATTCCATCGCCTCAGCTATTGGGGCTGACCTCGTCATCTTCCAAACTCTTCCTGACCTCATCGAAAGTGTGCGCCAGTTCAATAAGAACTTGACCCAGTTCGACTGCTCTGTCTTTACGGGAGAATATGTAACAGGAGGTGTGGAYGAAGATTACCTCGCAGCACTGGAGAGCACCAGRGCAGACAATACGCGTTTGAAGACCGCCGCAAGTGTCTCATCCTTAGTCAATGTAAATGGCGACATCTCCAGACCCCGCGAACGGGATGTGATCATCCAAGCCAGCGGACCCATGAACCATGCAGACGATACTATCGGCTTACACAACTCTTGGACGCGAGGYTAAYGAAGASAAGGAGAGAAAARAWWGAAAGAGTGTAAGCTATGCCGAGGAACCAAGTAGATGAGCTTAGAATGACCGGAAAGAGAAGTATATTTACAATGCTATGTGTTGCTTTGTGATACTGTTATTTGTACTATTATCCAGTTATAATACCTAGATCTGTTTACAGTACAATGCGCGGCCACCGCTAGGTCTGACGTATCATGAAGGCAACAGGGTATCAGGGTGCGTATGGCTCGTTATGCCTTTGAAAAAGCGGCYCTTACTATCCCCCTCACTCTCCATTCCCATGCGACAAGGTTGACACGACGGGTGACCTGAACTCGTACATGTTCTGGGGTATCTAGCAAGCAGTGAATGTATGCGAAGACAAGAGCATCCAAGGGCGTCGGCCGACTGTGGTAACACGTTAGAAGGACACCGTGGTACAAGTTAAAAGACACGTACTCGGAGCCTAAAAACCACTTATCCGTTCCTAGACGTTCTGAAAGGGCGCTGATAGCTTCGTTGTAACGCGCTTCGATTGCTTCAGGGGATATCCGCGCGCCAAACGGGGGCAGGAAAGAGAGAATACCGGTCACGGGAGGAGGGGTGGTGTGAGAATGGTCCCTAGCTTTTTATAAGGATCTTTGGTAGAAGAAAACGCGAAAAAGGACCACAGAAACGAAGGTGCGGGCTCTGCCAGAATCTGACAGCATACAAATCAGTAAACTCAAACTAGAACATCAAGGTATTAGACAAACCAAAGCTGCATGAATACTTCCTTCAAGTAGAGATACCCAAGCGCGACTCTCATCACGAGCTGCCTCCGACTTGTATCCYTCCAATGGATCCTCYAGTGAATTCACACCCAAATGCGCGTCTGTCCAACCTGGAATGAGATGTGCAGAGAGTAGGTCAGGCCGTGCGTCTTTCGCCACACAGAGATTTGGTAGTCTTCCATCGACAGCTCCCTGGTAGTCTACGTCGACTCTGATTTTTATGTTGGAGACCCCACGGAGAGCAAGATAAGCCTGCCATTTCAGGCATTCGACATCTGCACTCAAAGTCGAGTCTAGACCTCGCGGGGACTGGATCCATAGTGTGGGCTCTTTAGGAGGACTGTGTGCCGGCTCTATTGGTGGATATGTTACGAATGGAAAATGGGAGAACCATGTCTTCACCACAGCCGGCACTTCCATCCTGCAGCCTGATTTCTGGAGGATTAAGGTCAAGTTTACTTCCAATCCCGAGCAAGGTTAGGGTTAGGAACAAGTCGGTCCGTTATCCGGGACCGAAGCGTCGATCCCCAAACTTTCTCCGTTCAACCTCGGATTCCTGTTCGTGTTCGTGTTTGTCTGCAACTATGATGCTAGACGAAGTGTTCGTCGAGCGTCTTGGACTCTCTAAGCTACCTGAGCACTTCTCAACTTTCTTGTGGTCTTTCTTCTTCTTTTCTATTGTCCATCAGGTCGTCGCGCCCGGCCTGTGCAAGTACATCCTTGGTCAGGACTCTTATAGTAAATTGAGCGGAGTAGCCAGGAATAACTGGTAAGCCTTCTGTAAAACRATTTGCTGCTGTACTGGTATTCAAAATTYCAGGCTTATTCACATTGTCTCGCAAGTGCACGCTCTCTTGATTGTTCCCCTGTCGTTAGTATGCCTCAACTCGGAAGAACTGAACCGGGATCGGGCATTTGGGTGGTCATATTCTACGGGAACTCTTCAGGCTGTCGCTAGTGGGTGAGAAACCACCTTTTCTGAAGTCCCGTAGAGTACAGTGGACAGACAGATCCTGCTGCAGGTACTTCTTGTGGGACACTCTCGATGCCATATTCAACTTCATAGACCTGGGATTCGTCATTCATGGTTCGTTTCCGTACTCGTTTCACTATTCTCTGTCTAACACGGTGACAAACCGGCTCAGGTCTTGCCTGCCTCCTGATCTATGGACTCTCTTTCGTACGCACTTTTATTCCCCTCTGCCGGATCACCTCATTACTCATGACAAACGCGTCCGTTGATTTAGAAACCATTTTTGGCTTACTACGCGTCCCGATGCTTACTATGGGAAACGTACGTTCACTTTGCAGAACGCATTCTCCTCGTGTAGACCTGTCATAACCCTTTTTTCAATAGGAGCACCTTCTTCTTGAACAATCATTGGTAAATGGATTCTAGTCAACCGCTTCCTTTGCTGACCGAAAGATGTAGGTTTCTTGACAAAACGAAACGAACTGGGAGCAATCTGCAGCTGATCAATGGTGTATTTTTACTTTCTTCCTTCTTCGGAGTTCGTYTGCTYTACGGYGGAAAGACGGTCTGTWGCGTTCAKTTTACACTTGCGGCCSACCATCAMAATTGACTCTCCGTCGGCTTTACCTACAGTCCTACGACTTTTNCCATACCCTTTCAGAAGTCAAAGACGACATTCCCAAAGCTTTCCTTGTGATTTACGGTGGAGGAAATGTCGTGCTGCAAGGATTGAACTGGTTTTGGTTCGGTTACATCGCGCCACATTTACCTACAATGTCTGACTGATGTGGAATAGGTTCACGAGGATGATCAGTGCATTGAAAAAACGGTTTACGACATCGTCTGGAGCAACCAAAAGTGCGGTGAAGGAAAACGGTATTCTGAATGGCAAACCCAAGTGAACTCCGTCAACATGGAGGGCCTCTCTGTAGTAATTGGTGTATAGAGTACAGCCGTGTTGTAATTGCTAGNTTTTTTTGGCACATAATTCGGTTTGTAATCAATGAGGGGTTTCTGAATTGTGGCAGAAAAGTACAAAGTAATGTGATGTTGCACCACGTTCATGCTTGCCTGTTGTGACACCAGTTGTTCGGAGCTCCCTACAAAAAATCTTCTGGGTTCTAAGATCAGACTCTGGAAAGGCCCATAACCAATACTATGGGCATACATGTTGTTCATCGCAAGGTTTTTGGGTTGGGTCACCGCGAGTTCGCACAGTAGCAGACAGTACATCAAACCGTGCGCCAGGTCTGTGGCTGAAGCACCAAGAACATCCTTAGACATATGATTTCACACCCTTGACACTTACTTTCCAAGATATTATGATGGCACCTGGCTGAGAGTGTCGATAAGATATTTAAATGAAGTTGTAATATATTACTCGTCCTATTTATGACCCTCCAGGGGTAGCTAGTGTAGGTGTGCCACCACCGTCCTCGGAAGATGGCTCGGCAGGTACTGGAACAGGTGACGGAGATGGAGACGTCGGATGAGGCACCGACGCATTTCCCACCTCCTTTGGGAGTTCGGAGCCTACCACCTCCTTGATCGGTGTTGGTTCCCGAGCGGGCTGCGATCCCGATAATTCCTCCTTCACTTCAACCTGCTTGAACCCACCGGAGGGAAGGTGAGGAGAAGCTCCGCGCTCGTCGACATCCAGTGGCGGCGGAGGAAGTGGGGCATCAAACTCTTTACTGACCCGGCGTCCATTCACTCCATTCGGTGGAAGCGATAATGTAGGAGAAGGAGACGGAATGGGTGGTCTCGGAGAGGGCAATGCTTTATCGAAGGTGGCCGATCTAGACAGGAGTCCTCTGAGTCGTTGGCTGGTGTTGCTGCCGGTCGCACTGGCCGGCATAGTAGCCGTAGTGGGCGTATTCAAGCCCAGGCGTGGTAGACTTTTCTCAGAGATAATTGTCTCCAACATGGCACTAGGTGTTCCAACATTCTTCAGGGCAGAAAGCTTCTGGTGCAAGTATTTGGCATCAGCCATAAGCCTAGAAATCAAACAACAAAAGATCAGCTGAGGAGTCCGAACCAGTTCATAGAGAAGATCGTTAATACCTAGCCTTAGCTTCGGTGTGGGGTAATTCAATTCTGATATATTCCTCCGAAAGACGATGGTTGATTGCTGCGAAAACTTGCGCCATGACATCCTAAAATGATAGGAGAGTTAATACTGCAGTGGCATCAATAAGTCTAGAACATACTTCAACTACTGCCGCAGACAGGTATCGGGACAGAACTTTGTGTAGCGTGACCGTTTCTTTGATGAGTAGTTCCATGTAGTCGTTGACGCCGCCACCGGGCTTGGGGACATTCCAATCTACAGTCTAAGAAGAGTTAGAAAGGAAATCTCGGGCCCACGGGTGACCCACCTGGAGTGTTCGAATATGTGCACTGAGGCGATCACCCATAATTGCAATTAGTTTGGCGTGTATTTCGTTCTGGTGTTCTTGATAGTCCTAAGAGATAGACACCCGTTAGAACAATTGATCGAGCGGATGGGAAGGAAGACTACTATACCCGCTTCAACTTGTCAAATTCCACGAGGATTACAGCTTGCTTGGAGCTTAGGTGCCTCCGGAAAGTCTCGCGAACGTAAGGAATCAGTGCAACCATAACAGACAATGATTGCGAAGCCAGAGCTAGGACAGATCAATGAAAAAGATACTATACAATTCGAACCATAAACTTACCTAAATGTTTCGCTGTGATATTTTTCAATCCAGCAGAACGCATTGCGCCCGCACCCAGAACAACTTGGCAAGTTCGGGAGTTGAATGCCTTCAGAAATTCAATCACCCTGNCCATAGTGTCTGTGGTTAGAGTGCTGAGATTTACGATGACCCTCAAGTAGTCTAGCAGGAGCATGATAACTTCCGCGGTAGCGGGGACAAGGAAGTAAGTCCGTTCTTCGATTCGAAGATGTTTGGAGGTACCAGAAGCCACAACGACAGGGGCAGTAGGGGCAGTAGGGGAATCCATTGTCGGCAAGGCTATAGGGGATGGAGGTGGGATGCTGCCTTTGCGTCCAGTTATCACGGGAGTCTCACTGATCGTGTTTGTTGTATGGATAACTAGGTGAGGATCGTCTCGCATAGCAGAGTCAACGATAATATTCGTTGCCCGCTGTAGCGCCTGCGAAACTTCTTGCGGACTCCATTGCTCGTCCTCGACCAACTTGGCGGACTGGGTGAGCCGAGATTGATGGAAGGCCTGAAGGAAGGTTTTTGCCTATGCAGATCATGGGAACCTTTAATGTTCATCGTTCATTCAGCCTTGACCCTTGAAAGGACTCACTTGACCAACGATAACTCCCCGAAGTCCAACAATCATGCGGCGGCATATGACCTCGCATCTGACAACAAAGTTCCACGACTCGTTGAAGAACTCGAGGAACTCAGGCAGGGCGAGGATTGCATGCTGCTCAGATCGGGTTGAAATGACCTTCGCAACCCGTGAGTGAGATACTTCAGCAGCTGACGCCAGTACGTCTGCTAACTCGGACTGGATGGCAGGAGTTTCATTAGAAGACGATCTAGGCCACTGAGTTGAACAGAGAGTAAGTTCCGAATGCGGATGAAANCTTACAATCTGTCGATTGTTGTTAACAACTCTCCAATTATGAGACTCTGTGCCTGCAAGCCCTCCACAAGATTGAGCAAATCCTTATATATCTGGAGCGCGATTGGAATGAAGTCCGAATGATCCATCGCTTGAAGATGTTTGGTCAGGCTAGGGCTGCTCGAGAGCAGAAGTAAGAATATTAAATGGGAAATCATACTAATAAGATATACCGTGAATCAGTTGTGTTTCCGTTCGATTTTGGTGATGGGGAATCATTCTCATCCAGGGAAAAGGACGGAAAGTGCTACAAAGCTGCTCTCAGCTCTCAGGAGCCAGATCTTCGTTGAAAATCCGTACCTTGCCAATGATACATTTTATTTCCGCTAACACGACCTCTCTCCACGCAAGTGTGGCTTCCTTTAAGCCCTTCGTCCGGTTGAGTCCCTCTAAAAGGGGATTCAAACGGTCCCGAACGCCCTTGCTTCCTCGGCCGTCAATTCTGCTCAACAAGTCTTCACGGAGAACCGTGATGAGTTCAGAAGACAGTGAGGATGCGATTTCCGTGGTCAAGACCTTCAAATGATCTGGGAGGGCAGCGAATGCATGTAGTGATGATAGTGGGACGGATAGGGGCGGTTTAGGTACCGGCGACGATGTCCGTTCTTCTGGAGTGGGTGGCAGAGGGGAGAGTCTACCGTTGGACGTTCTGGGACGCGTCGATGTTGGCGTTGGAGCCCCGTCGAGAAAGCTCCACATTCCCTGAATCTCTTCGACCAGTTCAAGAGCCTCACCCCATTGCCCAGCACTGGCAAGATTCCGCGCGACCCCAGTCATCTCCACCAACTCTTTGATTCCCACCACACCTTCCTGTACCTGGCTGACATTTCGCATCTTACTTTCCAATTGAACAATTTGCATGCCCCGTTTTGCGACATCTTCATCCACTTCGTTCAGCAGTTTTCGTAAACGTGATATCTGTGATAGGCATGATTCAGATTCAGATTGAAGCATATGAAGATTCGACAGTGCAGCGAAGAATGAGGAAGATCGCAGGGCTATCTCATGTGAGAGATGCATCTCTATTACGTCGGCGTATTGGGAGAATTTGTCGAGAAGTGGAAGAGAGTGAGCAGGTGCGGAGGGATCTACAGTATCGTCTAATTCTGTGACTGTAGCGAATGTCCGGGGATCACCCAGGTCAAAGTTAGGTTCAAAGAACACAGAGGGAACCGTATCCAATGCTGGCATGGACTTTGAGGGCCCTGCTAAAGATGGTATTGATGCTACAGATGCTCTAGGAGTTGAAGGCCCGGCCTCGTCTTGTTCATTTACATGACTTTCAAAGCGTTCCCACTCCGGGGCTATTGCACGTAGGTATGGGTCAAAGTCCTTTCGCCGGACACGCGGTAGTTCTGCTGGTGATACAGCTGGTAATGCAGAGTGTGCTTTTGGAGGTGCTTGACGCTTGTGGGGGTTATTAAGAACAGTGGATATTGCTTCAATGTTACATTAACGAATAGACCAGTATTGCCGACAAGTATGTTCTCACCGTGGAATCCATGTTTAGAGCTACTCCATTCATTTGGCAGATTTCCTAATGGTAGATTCGACGATGAAGCGCTAAAGTGAAAGTCTCCGGGAGTTGTTGCAAAGTAATCTCCTCGGCCGTCTGTGGTTGTCCCTGACACACTCTCTGGGCCAGGACGTCGGGCTGCTGCTGGATCCCAAGTAAATCTGTAAGGTCGCGCTGTATCAGGAAGGGCGGTCAATGGTGTAGTCGGTGCAGCTACCGAGCTACTTTCCCCAGAATCTGACATGACCGTATGTCTGCGACCAATGCTAGGCTGTGACGTGCCTCATCACGCGGCCTTCTTCCGCACATCCATCATCCCGCCCGACATACTCTGGAAAGGAAATATCTGCAAGCATTTTCTCTCTCTTTTCTGGGGATAGTCATAGCCATCTATTCGACACTTTGGATCTGCGCGCGACTTTCACTCTTACCTTCCACCCTTTCCATGTGGATCTTCAATACCTTCATTTCTAACATCTTCCCACTCCATTAAACAATATATGTCCTGTGGTTGATCTAGCTCTTCTGTACACCCTGCATTTCAGGGCTCTACAGATTGCGTGTGCTCACATGCTCTCAGCAAGAGTGATCTACGGATGGAGACAACCTAAAATACATATGCTTTCGCTTTCTCCAAATCCATGTCTGCGCCTTCCATACCAAGTGCTTCCTGTGGATGTTATCGGAGCCATCATGAAGCCTACACTCCTCCAGGCTCTGGCGATGGTACTGTTACACGCGACACAACCTTTTATGAAGTTGTTCTCTAGCGCTTGTTCATAAAGTACCCCCCGGCGGACATAACATGTGTTGCGGCGGAGTTCTACTTTCCTTTCATTCGCAGTTCAGAGTCTAATTGCCTCTCCGCGGCTTCTGATATCTTTGACCAAATCCTTAGAAAAGAGAAATGAACACTCGACTGACCTGAATCGGCCCAGTCCAAGTCGTCCTCAGCTCGCTTCTTCCGACAAGAAGACGCACCGAAAGTGGCGCAATATTACGCAGGGAAAAGTGGTGTTGGAATGACAAGGACCTTACATGGGTTGGAAGCGGTGAGCTATCCTCAGTATGATGTTACATAGACCATGGAAGAGCTGTTATTTGCCATTCAAATACACTTATCTTGCTATGGAACATCTGCATAGCAATCTTGCTGCATACAATATACGTTTCTTCGAGCTGTAGAGGTGGTATTCCCAGAATTGTGAGTACTTGGGATCACGTTTCGCCATTCTCTCTCCGCCTATTGATAGAACGATGGCGAAGCTCAACACTGATGCTGTTGAATTCTGGGTGTGACTGTTATTGTAACTCTGCCGTATTTATTTATTCATTTCGAAGAAAATCAGGTCCAAGCGACTCTGACGCACTCTGACGTTTTAAACACGCATACAAAGAGGGTTGGCGCCCCATTCGTCAAGACAACTGAGGGATAAGGGTCCAAGGGAGTGCAAAACTCCATCCTCCAATTTTCCTCTCCTTTGGGGGGCGTCGTCAGGCGCCTAGGCCGGC
>LBLO01000471.1:0-24532 GCA_004354395.1 Chondrostereum purpureum | reverse complement strand
CTTCGTCATGTACTAGTATGCCTTATTAAGACGGGTGCCACCAGGATAGATCTGTACATGTACATGTACATCGATGACTTCTCATGACGGCGACACTAGATCGTGCTTCTCCGTCATGTTTAACTTCTTATGATTTCACAGTTCCTGACCATGGCCACGGTTGATTTCCATTGACTCAATCCATATCGGGCCTCACCCGTTCAACACTTCTATACCTCGGATTCAGATTTCTTGGAAAATATTCTTCCACCTGAACTTGCCCAAAAGGGTACCACCGCAACATTCAGATACATAAAAGGCGGATATAGGCTTTTCTTTTTCTAACAACCCTCTATCATCTTCGCCTTGTCGGTTGTTGTTACACAATGCCTCGTGCTACCTTGGGACCCACACGCCGATCTACGAGATTGTTGAGCCAACGGCGGACAGGTCTGTTTGCATACCTACGAGGTTATGTTGTTGGTTTGACATTTCCCCGCCAGGCCATCTGCCTGAGGAGCCTTGTTGGCAAACGGATCTTGTTGAATTTGAATCCTTCGCCGCAGCTCCAGAACCTGTCCCAAGGACTCTCGAAAAGAATTCACACAAACTCAAGTATAAACAGCGTGATATACCTCGGCATGGGAGGTCCACAAAACCTGAAGTCTCTGAAGTCTCTAACAAATCAAAGGNCTCCGCCCGAATTATCAGCGCGAGAAATGATCAAGATGGTAAGTCCCTTTGCTGGTAGAAATCATTAAGCATATTTATCAATGCATCCCCATTTCTTGCCTACAGTCATCGACGGGTCGCGACCGGAGATCATTAACAAAGGAGAGACAGACAAAGTTGCATCTACCTCCCCTTCCCCAATTGAAGATTCCGGGCACCTGTTCGGTCTGGTTTTCAGCTATCTCATTCAAACTAGGCTCTGACAGGTGTATTTCTCCAGAGGCCCTGCCAATCGAGGATTCAGTGACCCAGAGTCCTCTAACGCGCGCCTTGGATTCTTTAGAGTCACTCTTACCACCTGTCCAGAATGGTGGCTCGGACTCTGACACATACGAAGGCAGTCATGACCTTTTATACCTTCTCACCCCTCGCCCTCTGAGGACTCTTCTTCTCCTCCGAGTCGAACTTCATGGGCACTTTCTGATGAGGTTGGCGGACATGGGATCTGCGAGATCTCTCCTTTGGACAATAAAGTTATCGAGGGCACGCATATAGGTTGCAGTTTCCAAAAGCTCCAGAGGTGCTGGCAGGACAATAAGCCGCAGGTATGAAGTATATTAAATCGGTTAGCCCGCAATTCACGTATCCTACTAGTTCTCACTGTTTGTCACAAATGCCGTTAATACTGCTCGAGAACGTGATAGACAGACTCAGAATTGGCTCTGCACTTTAACTTTTGGGTTCTTGCCCAACACAGAAAATTTCTTTCTTTCCGACACCGAGCTTCTACCTGTTCACGAGAGCTCCGCTTACCTTCAGTCACTCCTACAGAAGGCTCCTGCGAACGAGAAACCAGGGACTGTCATTGTTGCACTGGCTTATCGGGAGAATAACACTCGACAGGTCTACGCTACAATGACACTTCTCTATATAGCCCCCCCATGGTGACCTTTCTCCGGGATCGGGTTGCAATTGATACTAAGACCCATTTCCTCGCGCTTCAGACAGCGCTTGGAAGCATGCCTGCATCCCACTAGATCAATCATCAGTGTTGTTTTGAAGTTGATGTAACTTGTAACTTGTAACGTGTACTTACTAGATCTAAAAATATGAATTTCCGACACCTTTGTATATATGCTCACATCGTCCTCCACATGCATTACATTCAGTTTCTCTATAGTAAGTTGCAGAATACTCTGTTCGCGTTCTTTTACCGTAGTCTGCCGTACAGACATCTGCAGGGCGCGTCGCGCCTGGATCGTTGGTATCTGCACCAGGATCTCTCATAATTTATAGACATATCACTACAGCAAGCAGTTTTTAAGAGTTTCGTCGGAGAAAGCATGATAATGGTTCGTGAAGGGCTAGGTCAGGTTTGGAAAATGATGCAGCGAGACGCATCTTGATCTTCGACCATCACCCCTTCCCCCGGTCACCCCTCGTCCCTTCTCATTTCCTCGAAGATTCCATGTATGGATTATCGCGAGTTTGGAAATGGCAAGTAGGATTCTCGTTGGTATTCTTGTTCCCACAGTTTCTTGCTGAACATGACCGCCTTCCCGCCTTCCCTGGGATGGTGATACGAAATATCGCAATGGTTGGACATTTTTACCATGGTATGGAAACCCAGATGGGAAAAGCTGGCGTTGCTCACTGACACTCGAAAATTCCAGTTAAACGAAGAGCTTAGACGCGGTGTTCTCTCCCAGAACGCGCAATATCCACCAAGTCCTATCCCGATGTCACTCGTTCTGTTGACGGCATCTGGGGAGGCAGACACGTTCAACGAAATCGATTAACACATTTGACCCCGCGCCTCTGCAGTACTCTCGACCCTGAACTGTGACCCTAAAAGTGGATGGTAATGTCTTCTTCGTACGCTGATACCTTTAACAACAAGATGTACGTTCCTTCTTTAGCCGATTACCTCTGGAGCAACGGGACAACATTAATATCGATGACTTTACACGGAAGCTCGCTGACCCCCAATACACACGGACGTTATGAATACGCAGGTGCTATCGGAGGACACGTTGGGAATTCAGTTGAAATCGGTGATGCAAAAATGGATGGGGCTCTTTTTTGAAGGTGGTTTTGGATCGATTCTTTGGTCCTTCGACGACGTCGACTTTTTAAAGATCGTTCGCTAGGCAAATTATCCATGGTAGGTTCTTCATCCCAGCTGAAGCGGTGCCTGTTGTCGAGACCCTCCACATGCACTGGTCGGGGGTTCCACCTACAGTGGAGCGTCCGAAATTTGGACGTGGCTCTGCTCTTGCGATCGTTCTACCGGTGTCTCCTTTTCATTCTCAGCACTTCCTCACGACCAATCTTCGCCTACAACACCTGCAACTCTGGGAGGAAAGAACCATATGCCCAAAACGAACGTGTGGGCATACAAACCATTGCCCTGAAGTTCTTGGATGCTCGAGGGTGCTTTGGGAATGCACCGAGGAACTTGTTCTCCTTGGCGCTTTGGATCTAGATATATGCAATGTGACACCTTGAATGCCGATTCGAGTTCTTGCAAATATATTAATGTTTCTCTGAATTGTGGATTCGGGAGTGGGTCGGATCTACAGGTTGGTGACAACCGCGCCTGCTATCGCTCATACGAATGCCGCCTCTCATCTCCCCACTCCTCCCGGTCCGAAAGCTCGTCCTACAGCACAAGTAGTGTAGAGTCTGAAACTACCGTGTTTCCAAGGGACGCGACCGAGAGCGGGCTCTGTACCCGCCCTAATCTCGGACGATGGGCCGGCCCAACGACGTTTGTTACTTCAAACGGCGAAATGCCTGTAGTGCGAACTACCGGTACTGATACCATTTCTGACTATCAGCGGTTCAAGCAACGGCTGGGTGCAGAAGACTCTTGGTTCGTCTTGTCTTTCGAAAGGGGGCCGTGAACTGACGCGTTGATTATATAGTGAACGCAACTCATGGATCCCAGGGGAAGTGCATTGGATATGTCTAACGTTCCGCCATCTGCATCTGTGCCTTTCAACAAAGATGACGTTTGTTATCCTGTCGTCGACACGTTTGATTACCCTCAGCCATCTGTTGGACCCAATATCCGAAACAATGTCAGAGTATTATTGTTTGGGTATCGTTAATAGAATGTTAAACAATATCTTGGTAATACTTAGATTTCTGATCGAGTTTTTGTACACTATTGCTTTGCCAGGATGCTAACAGTGGCTCAAAAAATTGTTTGAGTATATAAGATGAGAGTGATGGTACCAAAACTCAATAGGTATCCTGACAAANTGCTATACGAAACAGTGCTAGGATTCAGGATAGTGTGAGAACATTGTTAGATTAGTGTTGCACACAAATTTCAGARAAAAGTTTACATTTTTGGGTACAACCATACTGTGACAAAATCTGGAGGTTTCTTAAGATTTTCTTTGAAGATCGTCTACAATACTGTTTCCATCGTGAAAAGAAGATGGTGTTTGGATACTTGTAGCATTAGTTACATTTTTAACACAGCATTGGACAAGAAAATATGCGGGTCAAACTTGGGGCAATGCCAGCATTTTATCAGGTGACATTACGCTTTATTGCACCTTGTGTACTGCCATCATCTTCTATTGCCTGCGCTTGGTACGACTCTCCTAGCGCGCTTCTCACGAGTTGTTAGTTCATCTTCGCAGAATATCCTATAGTCCTTGACTAAATATCCGTTCTACAGGTTACTTTTNACAATGTCTTCGTCTAACTGCCCCGACGTTTATCAATCCAAAGCCCTGCCGAAATTCCGCTCGATGAACATACCATCTTTGCTACTTCAAGACTACATCCCAGACCCACATATTTTCTCTCAAACCTCTACAGAAGCCGAAGAAGATCTCGTTAAATATGACACTGAGATACTTCGCTTGACCGCTATCGTTGAGCAGCTCACCARTGAGCGGACGGASCTCAGTCGGCATCTGGAACTYTATCGCAGCATCAGATCACCTATGCGAACGGTTCCCCCAGAGATTCTCCGCCATATATTTTCCTTTTGTAGCGACGTTAATGTCCTCGGAAGTGACCGTCCAACCTTACCGGCCCTAGCCTTATCGCATGTCAACTCATTCTGGAGACAGCTAGCCATCGGCTCACACCAGCTTTGGTCTTCCCTCGATATATCGTTGGAGAAAAATCTTAGACTACCCAATCGTGGGCTCCTCTTAATGCTGTTGGATCGCACAGAGAGGGCACCGCTGACAGTCTCTCTCAACTGTCCAGATGAAGACTTTCAAGAAGAGGACGACGCCTATAAAGATGCATCTAGGATGCTCTACGATGTAGTGTGTACTTCTTCTCGTTGGCAAGACCTTTCTGTCAATCTTTCATCATCCGTTTTGCATTCGGCTGTGCTAAGTCCCATTAAATGGCGCCTTCCTATGCTGAGGATGCTACGCTTGGATTGCTTAGGGGTCNGGGGCATTTCCGGAAACGAAACCTCAGATCTGTTCCAGAAGGCTCCAGTGCTTTCAACCGTAACAATGACCGACCTTTCTTTTGTGTTTTTCCAGCTGCCCGTCCAATGGATAAAAGCTGTAAGGGGGAACTTTTGCGACATTTCAGACTGTGTGCAGTTGCTCTCCTCTTGCTCAAGTCTTACCAATATCGGGCTATGGTTTGATGAGCAGTCGGTTGGAGGACCTCCAATGACACCACCGGCAGTTTTTTCGGATGTTCGCAGGATATCCTTGAATCTCATGAGATCAGCGGATGTTCAACAGCTGCGAAACGTGTTCCTGTCTATATCTGCCCCAAACCTCGACTCGTTCGTAGTCAACTCCTCACATGGCTCCACGGGTTTGTGGCCGCGACCTGAATTCACCCAGTTTTTGTTAGGGTCTGCATCTGCTCTCACGAAGCTTTTGCTCTTGCGGGTGCCTATCCTGACTGAAGATCTGATTGCAGTTCTTCGAGAAACTACCAAGCTTGAGCAACTTGTTGTAGAAGAGTTGTCTCGAGCGCCCTTGCTCACCGATATGTTTTTCTCTGCATCATCGGTTTCTGCAAGTGCTGACACCATCGCCCCAAGACTGCAAACTCTGTCGCTGGAGGTCGCAGGCACTGGAAATCAGTTTCCCGACCAGCTTTGCGGAACACTAGTAGAATCGAGGTGGATACCAGATGGAACTATCGAAGGTGTTGCATGTCTTCGGACGTTCAGACTTGACGCCCCAGAGCGACAGATCAGTTTGCAGGTTCTACCTGCGTTCAAGAGACTGGCACAGGCGGGCATGAAGTTGACTATAGTTGACGTGTCTGGGCCGGTTCTCTGATATGTTTAGGAAAACGTAGACTCTTGAACATGGTTCATGATTCCATAAATAAAGAGATAGCTTTTCTTGGTACCAAATCTCCGACATTCAATCGGACTCGTCCAATTCCTCCTACCCTCTGGGAGTGGGTGTGTTGGACCAAGTATGTCCACCCATCGTCACGATTGTGATATTGTTGATAGACTACAACCTCTAGATCACTTTCTCGTAGTCTCCATAGTACCTGACAATGAACATGCTACTGTTAAATATCTGTGTTACATTGGAATGTACAACTGGAGGGATGGAAAGGCACATAGTATGATCCCTGGTCTCAGCATGCTGGTGCTACTCACACCAGCTCACACCTGGAAAAGCGTGGATTAATTCTACTGTCTCAAATGTGCTTCTGCAATATATGGTTTCCGTACCTTGTGGGAGTCAATCGCATCCGAGAGGTTCGAGAGGAATTGGGGCGTAGCTAAGTATTGTTGTTTGTTCGTGTGTAGCATCAAATTTTGGGCAGCAAGGCAACWNGGCAASKTTGGCAACTCTCAACCAATCAACTCTTCGTTCCAATTATCGATCAAACAGACGCTTCGAACGTTGATTTTACCATTCACCAATGCTACAGGATTGGCGGAACTTCAATTGCTTTGCATCGTGTTCAAGGTCCGATTGAATACAAGTAAGACGGCCACAAGACTTCTAGTTGAACGACAAGTTGGAGTACTGCTATGTCACAAGTACAGACAATCAGATACCCTCGACATGGTCACACTATTGGAAGTGCCAATCGGGGACGGGGTCGCGGTGGTGCGGCGGTTCCTTCAAGCTCCCGGCCTGCTGGGCGTCGTCCACTTTTGAGTGGCCTCCAGGCTACGAAACATACCATTATGATCCCCGTGAGTCCCACCGACAAGAACACTGCAATCCAGGGTCTCCACTACATCGGGTCGTATAATTGGCTAAACAGGAATACCCCTACAATTATTGTCCCTGGTACTCATGCCATATTTGTCTGTTACACTACGACTAAACAAGTGAAATGCTCTAGGTTCTCCTCCACATTGGAAGGGGTTGAAGGTACCAGTCTTTGTCCCGGCAGACAAGGGATATATATATCGCGATCAAAACAGTGTCCGGATGCCAGATGCAATGCTTCAGCCGCTTCTGCTCTGTGTGGACGAAGTAAACCCGACTTTTGACTGGTCTTCTGTGGATTTTGTCACCGACAGGAATAACTTGCGTAAACTGCTGAGCATGTTTTGCCGGACGGGAAAGAGCAAAACCCCATGGAGGATTGATACACAACTGGCACCTGGGAAGAAAGGGACCGTGTTGTTGAATCGTTGGGAGGAGAAGGGTAGAGGGAGGGCAGATGGGGCATCGAGGGGGTTTACGTTTGAGAAAATGGCAACAAACACTGCGAAGGGGTGCGAGGGCTCCATGGGTCACTACCGTGTTGTGTGTTATGTGAGTATTTTGCCATTAACACTTCCTTTTTTGAGAATTAAAGAGATACAGAACCTTGGTGACCTTAAGCTAGTTGTTCGATGCGAGACTGATGCCTGTTTCCCTCCCTCCAACAATGACGGTGMTGTACGCGGATTGGATGCATCGGCCGCATCAATTCCTAGTATGACTTTGTTGTCATCGGAAATCTCCAAGTTCGGGTTGAATATTAAAAGAGTCAATCTGATCCCACCAGAGCAGTCATCAGTCATCGAGCTGAAGACCAAGGAAAACAAACGGTGTAGTCTTCATTGGAAGGATCTCTATCCACAACTCCTCCTTTCAGGAACCTTACACCACATTATTGGAGGGCATAATGCAGGAATTGTTACGAACATTCAGAAAATGGAGCTCTCTACGAGCATCAGCGATTCCCAGAGGTATACCATTGAAGAAAATATATGGCGGTTGAAAGCAGTCTTAACTCTGATCAAAGAGTACGTTGGGAGATGCGTAGATGGAAGAGTTACATTGATTTCCGATGGCAAGGATAGCGGTAGGGTCAAAGTATATAATAGGATAGACAGAAAAAGCTGCTTGCCCGCCGAGCTCTTAAATCGTTTTGTTTGAGTTCTATATATTGACATCGAGTCAGATACCCTTTCGCCAGCAGGCCAAGTCGATTCTGTACATACAACCCCTGGAATGGCATGTCACTTTACTCAACTAAAAGAGTTTGAAACAGGAAGACGAACAATCTTCATAGCATCGATGGTCTTCCAGGAGTCACAAACACCCATGAGACAGACACTCCGATTGCAATTGCTTCAAGACCTGCAGCGATCGAGCGGTTTTTCATACCTTGTGACGCGGATGGTTTGCGTCGACCCTGCGCCAGAGATAACAAGGGTTCTGCTGAGTTCCAGAGGATTTGCTTGTTCTATAGCTGATTGTTGAAAGAAACTCCAAATTCGGGGTAAACCTGTAGAAACGAAACGTAAAATCCCCGGGTATTGCGATTTCCGAGCAATTTCCGGCTTTGACTGGTCCATAAATGGAAGTTGTTGTTGTTGTTGTTGTTGGAACGGGCATCACGGTCCCAGTACTCACGCACGGACCGTTGGTTTCGATGCGTCATCATACAATTCCTTGGTTTGCACCTTTCAAGCCGTTCTACTTAAAGTTACAAGTTGTCTTACAACGTCGATATCACCAGGTGGGACCGTATAATGCTCTTAATTTCCTTCGACTCACATGTTTTCCGTGACAGTGTTCTCGTTGAATGGCTTCGCAGGCTCCAGTGACCTTTCCATCGCTTTCAGCCACTCGACTCTCAGAGTTACGAGAAAGGTTACGAAACGATCATGTCTTGTTCCCTGGAAATAGCGGCCAGATTTCATCCCTTCTCTCTGAAGCAAACATGGACCTACTCCGTTGTGACGCAGAAATCTCCCAGTTATACTCCCAAATATTCGGCCTACAAAATAATAGAAGAGAACTCAGCAAACTAATTGGAGACTATAATTCTCTTCATTCTCCCATCAGGAAACTTCCAGATGAAGTTCTTCTAGAGATATTCAAGCATGTCTGTCGCAGAGATAATATCTTTGAAGGCAGTCCATCGGCCTTTGTGCTTAGCATGGTCTCTGCACGCTGGCGTCGAATCATGCTCACATCTTCGGCACCATGGTCTAACTTTATTCTACAATGGGGTTATGACTCGTCGACCGTTAAGCTACCCGTGCTAGATGTGTTCTTGCGACGATCAATGCACGCGCCACTCACCTTTGCAATGATGTGTAACCCAAGCCCCTCAGTTAATGTGCCACAATCTGAGCTTATGGTGCTCGAAGTTTTGGCCCAGCACTCTGCACGGTGGTTCCATATAGAGTTGATCTTGAGGAACGAACACATTCTCCTTGCACCTTCTCTTGCTTCCCTGCAAGGTAACTTGCCCACACTTCGTAGGCTTATTTGGTTCGGAACTCTTCCGGTGGAGATTTCACTTTTCAAAGACTGCCCTCAACTTCGAGTAGTAGATCTTCCTGGAAGCCCAAATTTTCTCTGTCTCCCTTGGGCGGCCCTACACTCAATCTACTTCGACGGTCTGCCTCCAACAGACTTGTTACACTTTTGCGATAGGCTTATTACTCCCGGTYTAGAGCATCTCTATATCAGTGACATGTCAATGGAACCTGATGGATACTCTACATCTGCGATATGCAATGCTCGCAATATTGTTTTTGAACGGCAGGATGCTGAAGAGATTTCGATATTACTCCGATCACTCAAATTTCCGCGACTGGAGTGCTTGACGGTCAAGAGCCTTTATTCTGGTTCGGATTGTCCCCTAGCAAGAGGATTCTGTGACTTTCTCGCAGATTCTCAGTGTAACATCACTGCATTGAACATCGAACTCTTCGATTGCGTTGGGTCTGAAGTTGTAGAACTTCTTCAGCACATGCCATCCCTCATCAGCCTAGCGGTTGTTTTCCAGGACGATGCATCAGGAGACAAGGATCTTATCACGGCCCTTAAGTGCCATCCCGTTTCATCTCACAGTGTCTCCTTCTCACCCATTGTTCCCCGCCTCCAACACTTGACTCTTACCGTTGCAGCCGAAAGTTTTCTTTCAGAAGACTTCGTTGATATGGTCAAATCTCGATGGAGTCACCGCGGATTACTGGAACATCATGAAGCGCCAATAACACCACTCAACTCTGTGTACCTCACATTAGAGAAGACGAAATTTGGCTCTGACGAGTACGAGCCTCTACGGCATCTYGTTAGAGCTGGGATGCGTGTTGTTATCACGGACAGTGAGGGACGAGTCAAGTAGTAAATTGTGGTGTGTTTCCGCTTCACTTCCTTCAATCTCCAGAGCTCGAAATACGGGTACAGGTACAATGTATGCCTAAACTGTTGATACTCAAAGTTCCTCCTGCCGTGCTGGTGTAACTATTCCTTTTTACTTCGCCGGGGATCCAGTCGAGGCAGTGAACACAAGAAGGGAACATCTTCGGACGAGTAAAGTGCCACAGCGACAAACGCTGCGTTGTGAAATCCAGAGCTGTTCTATCACAACTTCTATTTGTTAGAGGTGTCGTAGTTTCTCTGCCCAGTTCAGCCTACAAGCTGTGTATATTGATAGCGCGATGAAGGGAGAAGCCGCTCTATGCACGATTTGGGTCAGGGCGTCTATGAAGCATGGTTCTTGTTTCGCTATCGTTCCGGATGCTCTGATTACCACAGCACCGGCGGCTATGGCGGCTGTATGTATTGTCAGCTGCTGTTCCACGAACACTTTAAGATGCTCATGTTGTGGGCTGCAGCAAGCATAGAAAAACACCATCCATACTTCCCTCCCCTCCCTCTGGCTTATCTTTTCACTCAGTCCTCTACTTTTTGTGTTCTGGAACGTGGTGCTCTGGATCCCTATAGCACCCTGCATTTACTTGTGTATAATTGAAAGGTCATGCCATTAAAATCTCATGAACTGTGGTATATAGAGGCGGTGTATATCATCGCTAATGCTCCACAACTGGAGGAAGTTCTTGACTACCTGAGGTATTCCCCTACGAGGATATGCCTCGTATCTTGNCTCGTACTCCAGAAACCTGTGTCTTGAGTATCGTTTCTCGCCATGTTGATTTATAACCCTCTCAAGTGAGCGTCTATCACAGAGCTTGGTATGTGCTCATGTATTGTCCAAGTCCTAATAAAACAGCATCGAACTCACACCTTTGCGCAGCATCTAGGCATTGCTTCACAGAAGGTGTTGCTTTCGGTCGAACGAATCATTCAATTTAAGGACTGCAGTGGTTTGAACAGTTCTATTTCATACTTTCTTTGTCTTCAGAGAGGTACTCCACATTTCTTATAATCTTGAATTGTGTTTGTTGACGAGCAAATTCGAAAAGAGCAACCTCAACAATAGACATTGATTCTCAACTTTTCTTTTGCTTTCCTTAGCCATGATCTTCGACATCCGTGACGATCACCAATTGCGTGTTGTGAAAAGGGTCGCCCCCGTCGATATGGATATGGCGTCGGATTCTGGGTCAAGAATGGCTGTCTGGATCGCGGTTTTTCTCTCCCTCCTTCTCAGTAAGTGATGCAGGCAATCTTCATTACTGCCACTAACTCTCCTTTAGTTTTCTTTGTAGGCGCCGTTGTCGCTCTTACCCTCGTCGCCCGTCGCCGGCGGACTGTGCGTCAACGCGAGCAGGATCGTGTTGGTGTAGTCCTTAGCACTCTCGGTACCAGCCGTCTGGTTATATTCCCTGACCTTGAGCCCTTCCGTGCTCCCAATAGACCCCGAAGGTCGTATCGAATTTTGGTCATTGCTAGATCGGCATGGAAGTACATTCGCTATGGATAACATACCCATATAATTCTCAGTGACTCTTCCCTTTTCGTCGAACCCCCTAGCGAAGAGCCCATCGAATGAGAGGATACAATAACTTTGGAGGTCTTCACTCATCCATGCGAATCCCTTGCGCGCTGTCAATTGTCGCAGAGAACCCAGCTATTGTTGGCATCTCTCCATTTTGACCCGTTCTTGCATGATAGATGTTTACAAACGCGACGTCTTTTCTACCAAGTTCAGTCAAATTTTGGCTGTGCACTGACAAATGCACCCATTACTCTCTGGTGCAACAACCCCTATTTCGTTACGATCAGCTTCGCTATATGACAATTTTATGCTCCCCTCTGTTCCAAATTAATTCTGATTGATAAATTCCACTTTGCGGGCTCTAGCACAAATCTTCCACTCCTGTTATCTTCCAGGATACTTGATTGAACTCGTGGGGCATGAAGATGGGACAAGGCCCCAGTGTCCTTCGTATGGTTCAAGACTCCGTTACTCACTTGCCGATTACTGCGATTCAGCTCAACGCCGCCTCATCTCAACACGTGTTTCCGGAAGGGAGTGATAAGAATTGATCACTCCTGTTCAGTGCTGTTGCCTGCAAACTACCACCAACGTGTACTCTAATTAAAAAACAACTGCCTCAGATCCACTTGCCTTCCGCTCTAGCATTACTGGAATGTTGTGTACCTCCTTAGATATGCCATGCGACGAGCCTGGCTTCTCTGTTCTTTACAGCTCAGCCACCACTCAGCCTATTTTACTTTCTATTCTCCAGTGCTATCCTGTTATGCTTCATTTAGTAGTACACAGCCANGGGGTTCCATATAACGGGCTTTCATTGACAGAAACGAACTTTGGGCCCATTTGTGACTTTTCCCCAGTACTTTTTTCCCTTCTGTTCTCAACCTTCAGTCCCGACATATATAGCAAACAAACAGGGGGCACATACCATGGAAGATATCACAGCTTCTATGCCGCAAAGCACAATCTTGCCTGCAGACGAAAGTATGCCGATGAGAACAATACTTTGGCTGGGAATCTTCGTAGGTACACGAATTCGCTCTTATGCACCGTGTGCGGAGTCTAACTACCGTCGCAGTSCTATTCCTCATACTCATTTCCCTTCCCTTCCTTCTCTGGTCCTGGCGCGCAAAGGCCCCAGTCGAGGATGCCATGCAAACCATGTGGGACCGTGTCCGTTCAGATGCTCGACGACTTGCCATCGTTGTTATTCCTTCATCAGCCGTTTCTAGACGCTTCATAGCACGGTCTAGAAGTCAGATAGGAAGCACCAGCGATAGTCACCCTGACATTGAGCTCGTTAACCATAACGAATTCGAAAGGAACACGATTCAGTCTCTATGACCCCCAGTAGTACCGATCGTCCACATTGTATTCCAAGTAGCGAAGTTGCTTTCGCTCACATCGCATCTCGTGCATAGCATGGGCTGTATTCTTTGGACCGTCTTCTTTTATCCCATTCGTCAATGCTGTCGTGCTATCGTTACACCCAATGCCATTTTCCCTTCACACCATCGATGAGCGACCTCTGGCTGTCCAAACATCATGGACCAGGTGGGAAAAGATAATGCCAATAGTTTAAGTAGTTTATATTCCAAAGCTCTGATACTACAGTCCACGATAGCAAGACAGCTACCAACATTACAAGAACCACAAAAGTAAAGATGAAAGGCGCCTACGAGGATGTCGTACCAGCAGTGGGTTCCAGGAGGTCAGGGCATTGCGGCGCGACAAGAACGTCTCCATAGTTGCTCGCTACCCAAAGGAGAACACCATTGGTCCACCCAAATCCGGCCTTAAGAAAAGAATGTGAGGATGGGGTTTCATCATATCAATAGTATCCAAACCGACCTGAACTGTATACTCTCCCCCTCGTCCTGCGGAGTCAATATCCAAGTTGGAGAACTTCTCGAACATCTAGAAAGAACCAGGGATTCAGTAAATACACTAGAGGGAACACCCAATTCACATACATTCCCGGTATTGTTGACGCTTTGGGTGACATTCAGCTCTTCATCTGACAGACGTGGAAGCACATTTGGGATGGATCCTCCCGTAGCATACCTATTCAGGACGTACGTTTAACTCTAGGATCTTGAATAGGGTGGTCGAAGTATCTTACCAGCTACAGAACGCGCTCGTGAAGTACCGATTGGCCAGCTCCCTCTCGAGGGTAAGAGCCCACCCTTCGTTCTCCGTCGCGTTACCACCGTTGACAACTGTGCCATTGAGTCTGTTGACATCTGCTGCAGGACCAGAAGTCGTGACATTCTCGCCAGTGTGGAGCGTTTGGATTGGGAGCTCCGACTCGCTGAGGCCGAGTTGGCCTACGGGAATGAGGTCGAACGAAGATAGGTCTGCTTGTGGAAGGGGAACGGATCCATTGGTTACATTGGATGGGAGCATAGTAAGAGCTTTGAGGGCAATATATTGATGCGGCGGCCAGGCATTCGGAGCATCCCTGTGGGAGTACATTGAGTTAATCCTGCGTTCTTGGTAGGAGGCAACACATACCATTGAAGACCTGTCTGGAGGAAGGTACTTGGGAATGTGCCGTTATACCGGTTCAAGACCATGTTCACCGACGAAAAGAAGCCAAACGCGTTCGAGGAACTGTTGAGCAGCTCATCTGGAACGATACCACTCCACAAGGGATAGAACGAAGCAGCAGAGAAGACGTCATTTTGGCTGCTGCTTTTAACATTGAAGTCGTAGAAAGCGAGCTGCATTCATGTTAGACTATAAAAATCAGGCAACAGGAAGGAGACAAACTTTGGTGGGGTTCCACAGAAGATCCAAGATACCCTCGCGGAGTCTACTAGCCAGGTCCACCTGCCTCGTCTGGTCCTCAGATGTGGCATTTGCGAAGGTGTATAGCTCAGCAAGTAGATTGTAATCTTGGTCTAGATAGACTCTTAGTATTTTCGAGGATCGAGGACGGCGGCAGTGGTCCACTTACAGAGAATGCTGTTCAAATCCACTGGAATGGTACTTCTTACATTCAATGTCTTCAAGTCTGAGCTACCGCTATCGAGCCAGCGTCCGGTGTAGTCCCAACCTTGACCAGAATAGATTAACTTGGGAAGCATGATATACCGGTATACACTTACCAGACTCAGCACCACTAGCAAGTTCCGCATAGAGGTCAGCCCTCTCGGTCTCGTTCAAAGGAGGAATCACATCCTCCCCGTTCGCGGTGAGGTAATCTTATTCGTAAATAAGATATGAGCCGTTGAAGGAAGTCGGTGAAATTGCGGCTCACCAGTCAAATACGATTCAGGNCGCGGGGCCGTGTTATTTACATTATATCTCGCCATGAGGTAGGTCTGATTCGTCGAAGGGCTTGTCACGTTGAGCATCCGGTTTTCTTGCCACCAGAGTAATTCTTTCTGTGGTTGAGTAAAATTTTATGTTAGGGAACAAGTCCGCCCAGATCACCTCATGCGACTTACCTCAGCCAAAGGCAGGGCGCGTTCCAAGATGCTGGTATCATTTGTTCGTTTCACGTAAGCCGAAAGCATCTGCGACGAAGGACTGAGTACGGGATTTGAAGAATCGAAGAGATCTTACAGGTATGAACAAAGGAGGTTGGGACCGGTTGAGATCTGAAGAACGTTAGGCTTGGAGATGCCAGAGGTAAAGACCACTTACAATAGATCCTGCCACCGTTGGGAATGAACCCAATGGTCTCGAGCTCATCCATAAAGTTTTGTAAAGTCGAGTTGACGATGTTATAGAGCTCAGATTCAAGCAAGCCTTCAACGATCCAGAAGCTGTCCCAGTAGTATTGTTCTCTGAACCGACCACCTATACATTGATAGCCACTCAGCCACCCGCACCTATGTGATGCAACGGAAGATACTTACCCGGTACGACAAACGTGTGGTTGAGAGGGATCAGAGTGCTTTCACAGGTGGTCCCAGTGCAGAGTGTCGATGAATTCGTGCCTCGCACTAACTGCGTCCAGAAGCCGTGAACTGCCTGAGAAAATGCGTGAACAAGCGAGTCTGAAATATTGTCCAGGAAGGCAGGATTCTGTTCGAAGTCGTCCAAGGACAGAGCCTGAAGCTCAAGTCCTTCTGCCTTGAAGTTCGTCTCTACAAATTCCGAAACCTCTCCATTGGTAACGTTCCCCTCTGCTGTAAGGTTAGAGAACACTGCTAGGACTTCTTCCGTTGTCCCGTCTGTCGGCTATTACAAAGTGCTTGAATATCATCGAATCTGTGGGGACAGTGGTTCAAGCCAGACTAACCTTGTCTACGAATGTCTTTTGATCACTGAACAAATTGGCAAGATTAACAGTTTGTAGAACCTGAAAATGTCGTCAAAATAAGCATCCGTCTTTCTACATTCATAACTTACCTCTCCRGCACAGAAGATCTCAGATGGACACCATGCTTGCTTCACTGGAGGTACACCAACGGGTACTAGGGCGTCTGGGGCGGTCGAAGAATTCTCAGATTGGCCTCGTACAGCGATGGCCAGGGCAGCCAACGCTGCAAGGCTCTGAAAGCGCGCAGTGATCATAGTCGAGGTTTATGTCTGATCGSGAAGTCTTTGGGAGGCGCCCACTGATGTTGATGCGAACAGTTGGGGGAGGAAAGCCGTCGACAGATGTGGAACTTTTTACTTCTCTTATATATGTATGTCTGAGCCATGGCATACGTAACGCACAGCGATCATTTAGGGCGGATGGGGTGGATGCTTCTAGGGACTCTGGGAACGGTCACAAGTTGGATTCAGATCTAAATCAATGACGCTTCTCTCCATCCCAAGACCGAGGGTAACATCCGGTGACTCAGTGCCATGTGAACATACAGATTATGAAACTCCATATTGAACCAATTCAGGAAAGAGAGTGGGGAGCAAGAATTCATTGTATTGCCAAAGGGGTACATGGCGATTGATGAGGAGAAGATTGCTCACCTTCGAGGCCAGTCCAGGGTGCATCAAGAAGAGCGGAGTTCAGGAACATATGTAACACCCACGACGAATAGGAAAGGATCATTTGCAAGCCTGAAGTCTGGATTTGCGTGTCGAGTGGCGAAAGGAAAAGGTAGACATAATATCTCCTTGGCAAAGGCAATGGACGCTCTCAAACGCGATATCATTTTACATCTAACACGAGCATCAAATTGGTAAAACTCACGACACATCCTTGTTTTGTCTTCCGTCTCCCATAAACGCTCTCGCGGTAGGACTCTCTTCCTTCGCCTCGGAATGAAATACTAGTAACACACAACAACAAGAAAGCGTACGTCTCAGTCGACAAGGGCACCTAGCACCGCACAACGCACCTATTGTGGACCAAACCAACCTCCTAGTCCACGAGCATCTTCTCCGTAAGTAGTCCCTCTCCGTAAGCCATACTCTCGAAAATGATCTGCCGCCAGATACCTAATGTTAGTTCGACAGCATCTTCTTCCAAAACCTAGAATTCATGTAGGTAAAATGAATAGGAAACACATGCATCCGCACTCACCGGCTCCAATCCCTCCACCAGTTTTTGTGGAGGCTTATGATCTTTGAGGTGCTCAACGCAGAACATGATCAAGTCATCGTCTTCCATTTCACCCAGATATTTGGTCATCAGTCGTTTGATCAACGGCTCAAACTTGCGGTCAATCGTTGTCTAGCGAATATCAGTTGAGATCTGGGTAAACTTGAGAAAGTAACGAAAAACGTACATCGTTCAGACCATCCCAGCGAACCTTTGCTTTGAACAGAGCGTCTTTATCATGAGGCACCGAATCCCTTATTCTCTCGAGTCTGGCCTTCGTCTGTTCTCCACTCTCAGCAACACTGAAGTCAAGCTTCACCAGCGGTACCTTCCGCTTCTTAATCGCATCCTCCTCATCGTCATCTTGTACAAAGACCGTAGACTTTTCTTTCCCGGCTTGATTGTGCTGGGAAGCGGAAATGGAAACATTTAACCGGACGGGTGCCCCGTCATCAAGCAATAACCCAGCTTTCCGTTGCTCTTCTGCCAATGCCTGCATCTCGTCCATCTGTCTGGCTAAGAAGTCTTCTGACTCCCGCTTCAAGTTCTCTGCCTCTTGCTCTTCGAAATGTCTTGACTTCGCGTCAGCAGATTCTTCAGCTTCCAGCCTGCGGGCTCTCAGCTGGCGCCAACGGGCGCTATAGACTYRTTAATTTAAAGAACGTTAGACCAGTGGGAGAACATACCGTTCAACATAAAAGAGCTCGTCGCTCTCATCGTCATCCCAGACATCTAATCTAGTCCGCATTTCAACACGATCTCTTTCCTCTGCCTCGCGAGTGGCCCGTTCACGAGCAATGGATCGTTCAAGCGCTTGAATACGAGTCCGCTCCCGAGGTTCGTAACGTCTTTCCCGCTGCAAGGAGACGGATTAGTAAATTTGCCTAACATAATTAGGGCACCTTCACGTACATCGCGGAAGGAAATTTCTTCCTCTCGTCTCCTTGCTTCTTTCCGTTCCTGTTCTAGTTCCTCATCCGTCTTGTCCGACTTGCCAGGTACTCCCCTACCATCCTCCTCCCCTTTGACAAAGTTGACAGGCTTATTATACCCCTGTGCTCCCTTCCCAAACCCTTGCGGTTGTTTTGGTGTCGATTGAGATGGCTGTGGCTTTCCCCACTCTCGTAGCTTTGGACCACTGGGAGCAGAAGGACCCATCCCGGGGGCTTCCTTGGCCTTCTCCCTCTCGCGCTTCGCAGCTCGTTCACGAAATTGAGCAATTTCTGAGATGACCAGCCCTCGTTGCGTTTCTGGGAGATCTGCTTCTTGAAGGTCGTGCAGATGGGGTGGAATGATGTATTTTTCTTTGTCGATAAGTCCGTTGGTAGCAGCATCTTGAGACTTTCGGTTGATTTCGTCTACAAGCGCTTTAATTTTCTCTCGAGATTCCTTCAGCTTCTCCTCGTCTTGCTATAAATGGCAAAGAGATCAGAACAACTGGATTAACAAAGACATAGAGAATAATCCTGAACAGAAAATACAGATTGACAGCAGTCCGCCAACCTAATGCCAACGGTGCACGCTTGACCGCATTTGGGTGTCCGGAACGTCCGTATTTCAACGAACCGGTACAGAGTCGTTACAAAAGACATTGCTTCAGCGCTAAAGCAACAGCCATGACCCATTGATTCTGATACACTTGGGTTTAAAATACCTGTGCGAGAGGTGCGGGTTCTGATATCTCACCACCTTTGACCAGAAGAGACCAACTCTGAGAAACAACATTCTCACGAAACCAAGGAATGTGTAAACATGACGTGACGTACATCTGTCCTCATCTTCTGCGAGCTATACGCATCCAAGAAAGCACGAGTCTTTTCGTCTGCTTTGACCTAGATAGAAAANGGGGAGATCCGACGTAGGCTTGCACAATCACATAAATAAGTTGAGTACGACGCACCAGAAGTTTCTTGTTTGCACACCCATCTTCCAACGCTGGTAATTCCACGCCATTCAACAGCTCTATAGCCCGCAAAGCGCCATCTGGCTCTTCGAACTCTGCAAACCCAAAGCCTTGAGGTTTATTCGCGGGTGTTATTAGACGCTTGAATGACTTGATTGGACCGCAGGCCTATTATTGGTAGATTTATAAATGATTACGATACACGAGGAATATAATACTTACGGTGAGAAGATCATTCAGGTATGGATCCTGAATGCCTCCAGATATTGAACCGACGAATAAAGATATTTGCTTTTGAGCTTGCGGGGGAACAAAATTCATCATTTGCTGCTGCTGTGCCAGAGCCGACATTGAGGGCCCCTGTCCGTACGACGGCAAAGGTGGACGCAGACCAAGACCCATTCGATTTGGCATAGGTTGCATTTTGAATAATAAACGCTCGTTCGTTCAATGTAAGGAAAGGTGGAAACTATAAGGATATCAAGTCGTTAAGTGGCCCATTAATGACATGAATGATTTCCTACAATCGAGAGAATAAAGCTTTTCCTTGAACAGTAAGAGAAGACAAGCAGATAGATTCGAGTGTGGAGAGAAGATGGCGGTATGGGTCCAAGGACGACAACTTCGTGACAGTGTAACAGTCACATTCATTTACTTCTTTCCCTTTTACCTCCATCGTCTAATCTATTGTATACGATGGTTATATTCTTCACCTCTACTTGTATGTCGAGCCACGATAATAAACCGGAATTCATATTCTTATATGCTCGGCCAGCTGTTACACCCCCAGTCACCTTATACATGGGTAAGGACAAGGTCGAAAGTATGTTTGAGTTTCAAGATTTCAAGGCCCTTCCATCGACCGTGTATATCCCCCAGACGAAGATCTCATAAAATATGCATGGCCTCAGGATATCTGGTTCCATGTCGACAAGCTCTCATCTGCCCATGTGTACATACGAATGCCGGAAACAATGACTTGGGATACCATACCACAAGCTTTACTTACAGATTGTGCCCAGTTGGTTAAAGCCAACTCCATAGAAGGTCTGAATACTATCCATCATTCTTAAACTCGTTCAGTTCTCCCTCAATATTTCGCTGTCAGGGAATAAGAAGGACAATTTGACGATAATATTTACGCCGGCAGATAACCTTAAGGTAAGCTCGTTTACTTAGGAACCCCCTCTAACACGGAACCTGATACACGTAGGGTTGTGAAGAAAACCGGAGATATGGCCGTTGGTCAAGTCTCTTTTCACAACGATAAACGGGTGCGGATTATTTTCTGTTTGTTGCTCCCAGGCTTCCGCTCAATAGTAATCCATAGGTGAAGCGAGGTAAGTGTTCTTGAAACTGTAGGCAGGCGTATGGGCGTGGCCTCTGCTATCGGGGTTTCTATCCCTATGTTTACTGAGAAGGGCACGAATACGGGCACTCCTAAAATGCTTGTCTGTCCATTACACATGTTGCACCTCAGTCAATGCGAGCAAGGGTATGGAATAGGCTACTGTTCAGCTCAGGCTGACCCTCACACGCTCCTCGGCACCGGCAGATGGCGAGGGGTTTCAAACCCACTACTCCTGGCTGTTTCTTACCTATATACCCTTCATCTGCACGACTCACCATCACGGTAGTTCACGTAGAGAAGCGGGAGAATGTCATCGTAAACCGTCTAAACAAGACAAAAGTCGTACGGGAGGTGGACCACGAGCAAGAAAAAATCGATCGCATCAAGCGAGAAACTGCTGCTCGTCGAGCTGTCGCCGCTGAAAAGGTATGTGCCAGTTGGTCGCCCATTYTTACATTCTTACTTGAAGCTCTTCAGAAAAAAGCAGATCTGGAACTTGCACGTCAACGGGAGGCTGAGAAGGCCTCCCGATCTTACGACCTTCTCTTTACTGGGGACGAAGAGGAGGAAGAAAACGAGCCACGAAAGACTGGAAGGGATCTCGAAGAAGATTTCATGTGAACGAATGTACATGTGCCTGGAGGTTTAGCATTACAAATTCTTCTGAATGGATACTATCCTGGACAGAACGTTAGATGAAATCCCATTCCAACAACACCGAACGCCTTGCTCACCAAGATAAGTTAAGTCAAGGAAACTACGCAGAAAAGCGCGCTCCGGTTGGTGTCGTCGATCCCCACCCGTTCTTCTTCGCCAGCTTTGAGAAGTTGGCGTCGCTCTGCAGCCCACCCTTCGTGTCGTCTTTCTTCGGTGCTGACTTTGGCTGGGATCGTTGACCGTCTAGAACATGAATTTTCAGCCCTTCACATCAAAAATAAGTAAACTAAACTGACCCTTGCTCTTGTCGCTCGTCGGGGAGGTAGAGGACCCCTTCTTGTCAGATGCAGGTATGAGAGAGGTAGTGGACTCTGAGCGGTCTGCCATTGTTATGCAAGACAAGAGATATTGCGTGTGGCAAGGTCAGATCGGTTTCAGGTCAGAGGGTTTGAAAGGCAGTAGCCGGTACTCTACACTGTGTGCTGCTATACACCCCCNTTTTATATCCCTCTGTAGCCCTAAAATGGACGCGTCCCTGGGTGGCGCACGCTTGCGTATTGAGTCAAGCCATCTTCATGTTCTCGCAGCTGTCGTTCATGGAATATACCAAAGCTACACCGCAGCTCCAAAACATACCGGAATTATGCCGCACAATAAGTACTATGGAATCCTCAGGTGGTAAACGTCGCAGCAGGCACCTCTTCAACTTGAACTTCCTCCGCAGCCTGCGGCGTTCTCAGTCTCAGCCAAAACGAACTTTCCAGCATAAATCTTTGCGTCGTACGATTAGGATTTCTAATCGCTGTCAACAGCTGCGAGCCGCAGCGCAACGTAAACTAGACAGCGAATATCAAGGACTCGGAATTATTGATANAGTGATYCANACGCCCTTGACCCTTGGGCAAGAGAACCGCTGATTTCTAACCCACGAAGGGTGAGCGCTTGAGCCCTCARCCCATGATWWATTGAATCAGCGACACWCTTYAAACATAGTCTTGCCCTTGACCCAACTTCCGGGTGTGAAACGGTCAAGGGATGTATACAAGAGCCGTATGGTCCAGTGATGAAACTACCTACGACCTGTTCGGATGAACACAGGAGAATACACATAGATTGGAATACCAATATTGCCAATTATAGTGCTAAGCTTACAGCTTTGACAAAATATCTGCATGGATTTTTGCCAGCTCTTCCTTTTCCATCGTCTGGGTAGGCCATCCTACGACTAATCCTTGCTCGTCGGAAGCACTAGGCTTCGGGATGACATGGAAATGAACATGGTCAACAAGCTAAAACACTCTCTGTCACCCCTTTCTTATGGACCAAAGATAAACGTGAACTAGTTACCTGATGAGCAATTCTGCCGTTGTTTTGAAGAACGTTGTAGTCGGGGAAGCCTGAGCCCTGGCAATCTTCTTTGCGATTGGTAAGATATCCCCTAAATTCTCGTCCGGAATATCATGGAGCTTCTCGCCATGGTCTGTAGAYAGACCTCAGAGATAAGCCATGCCATACGGGAGCCGGAAGAAACCCACACTTCGGAATGACCAGAGCATGTCCCTTTGAGAGAGGACCGATATCCAAGAAAGAATATCTGGAAAACAGTAAGATTTAAGATATACCTCAGATATTTAGTGCTTCACGAACGATAGGTCTGTTTCAATAAGCTTCAAGCTAGGTATTTCGCCTGTGAGGTGATCATCAACTTGGATCACTACGTGTGCTATTTGAATGTCATTGTTTCCTACCCTTGATAATCTTGCAGAAGAGGCACGACACTAAGGACCTAGAGAATTGTATTAGATGATTATACCACTAAAACCAGTAGCGCGTTCCTTGCTGCCATTGGATGAAATATGGAGACAGGAACCTGTGTCATCTGGNCAACTTGTTCCCGGGTCCCGGGTCGTCGGAAATTCCGGGCCGCTTTCCCCAATGCCTTTATTCGCCGTCACATGACAGTTTTGAAATGCTCACTCTAAGTTTCTGTCACTGACTCGGACAGTAGCATTTTTTGCAGCAACTGTCTTCAACTTGGTATTGTAAGTATATAAATCTGGTTATATTTCGATAACTGATTCCTTGGTCTATTTGTTCAAGCAGTACTTACATGGACCCCCAACAGYTATCACAGTCGTTCTCGTCACTGTGCCAGGCCTTTCAATCGATGGTTGAGGAATATGCGCATACGGTAGCGCATTATCCCGTTGTTGAGCAGCTTCAGGAATTAGACGATGACCCATTACCCGACCAACGCCCTGCCTGCGAAGAGTTCATCGAAAGAAGCGAGGCGAACTTGGCAGAAATCAACAGTGGATTAAACAACCTTAGATCTGCTCTTTCGACCTTACTTCTGCGTCGAGACACATTGACTCGTCAAATATCTATCACTAAAGTTTTGCTTCTAAATCCTCCCATACGAAGAGTTCCTACCGAAATTCTTAGGCTGATCATGCTTTATGCTGTCAGTATTGACCCTATCACGAATGATCAAGAATGGAGTAAAGTCAACAATTCATTTGACTCCAAGGATATACGAGCCGTGCTTTCTACTGTAAGCCGTAGGTGGAGAGCCGTCGCGCTTCACTATCCCCAACTCTGGTCGCAAATCAGAATCATTACGAGTCAGGCGAACCTGCCATCTCTTCCTGTTTCAGTGTGGCACCGTGCCCTTGCACAACAAATCCGCCGCTCTGGAACTTTGGAGCTTTCGATCTTCCTTGCTGAATTTCACGGGGTTCCATTGACCCGGTGCGACCGTGTCTTCCCCGTCCTCCGACTCTCTCTATCTCGTTGTAGAAGACTGGACTTGCTAGTGCGAACAGCAGAGGTCCCCCTACTGTTGGAACCACATCTTCTACCCAGAATGAAGACACTAGCTGTGCTAAATCTCAACCCAGAATCGTGCAATTCTTCTGTGTGGTGGGACCTGATACGCCAACCTTGTCTCAGAACACTCAGGATCCCTATCCGCTGCCTAGCTTCGGCACCAGATTTTGTTTTCGAGGCTGAAGAATGAAGTCTCGATATTTCCTACCTGGGCTCACTGTGCACTCCATATCGTGCTGGCGATGTACTTGTTTGGCATCGTGAGAATTCATAACTCATTTGGGGTAGACCGAGGTTTCCCAGCTTTTAATTGACAATGACATCATCACATCCCAAAATTCTATGTTTTTGGGATTCAATGATGTCATTCAAATGTCACCCAATAATTCCATTCGCTGGCAAACAGCCAGGAGCTGTGAGGAGGTGGCGTCGCGGAGCGACGCTGTCACGAGTTGCCTCCCTCGCGCCACTAAGGCTACGGCCTCGCGCCTCAGTTCTAGCGCGAGCCGGCACAACCGCCTCG
>LBLO01000470.1:0-24550 GCA_004354395.1 Chondrostereum purpureum | reverse complement strand
TATCAATCGTTGTTATTACTTGGACAGAAGGTATCGCGATTAGGAATGTCTACTCACAAAGAAAAGGTAGACGCGATTGTAAGTTTAGAAGCTCCGCGAAACATCACAGAACTTCAGGCGTTCCTAGGTATGATGGTCTACTTTTCAGCTTACACAAGTGGGTGTGGGCCATCGCACGCGTGGCAAGTTCGAGTCCCAGGCTCCTTAATTAACAGTAATGAACCAAGCAAGATATCTGTGACAATATTATACATTAACTTATAGTTCCACAAAGTGTGCATTCCGTTCATACCATCCTATAATATTACATTTATTTTCACATGACTGCAAATAATTTGCATCTTCCATTCTAGTGAAATGACCATTATTATTCAAGCCATCATACATATAAGCTTGCAACCCATCAGTTACACATGTAATAAAATGATTGTTTCCATAGTAAATAGACCCAATCCAATCATATCTCCATTGTTTATTTTCAATACATACTGTAAAACTCTTAGAGGGTACACATGCACTAAAATCAACACTCAGAAATGGTGGTGCATTGACCAATTTATGAGTTATTTCCAATTGTCCCCCACATGTACATGCACTAGAGCAACTATCTGACCAACCTTTTACCAGAACATCCACTAGAGTATGTCTATGTTCTGGTGCAGGAACTATTCCATCTGTCGGGAAAATTCTATAAAGTACTCCACAATTATTGATACATTTGCGTTGGCATGCTATCACCTCATTTCCACCTTCAAACAGTTTCCACCAAAGTTCATGTGCAGATACATACAGACCCCAACCAAAAGTAGGTGACAAGTTGCTCATATACTCTCTAAACACATTGCATGCTCTTTGGACTTCATTCTGATTTAGCTCACTAGCTACCAATCTGGCTAAAGGATTTCTAGAAGCTATTGCATTTCTTTCAAGTTGAGATATTTTATTCCATTTACTCCATAGCAAAGCAATGCATGAATCATAAGCACAGCTGTTGTTATTCCAGATCGGACCCCGCATCCCATCCAAAAAACTAATATTGGTATCTGGTGTGGTATTATCTTTCTTTTTCTTGTTTTTTTCTTGATTAACATCATTATCATGACTACAAGCCTTACGTTTATTACTTTCATTCTTTTGCTGCTTTTGCAGAGCATTTCTCTTCTTTTGATTTTTCTCAACAATTTGCCATCCCAATTCTTCATTAGTATCCTCTACCCAGTGATCCTTTTCACTCCAATGAATAGCTTTGTGTAATTGTTTGGGCATATATTTCTTACCTTTAAGTTCACGAAATGATTCAATTAACTGGCGACGTGTATCACCATTGACCTTGGCTGGCAGACATCTATCATATTTTAGAGAAGATATATCATCTAACATCTCCAGTTCTCTGAATTCCTGACGTAAAGTTCCATTAGCACCTCCTGTAATTTTTCTTTGATCAAAGCCTTGTAGTAACAAAGTACCTGCAGCTGATGCACTTCTTGATAATGCTGTATAAATACCTTGATGTGATCTACAATTAAGAATATCAACCGGGTTGAACTGCCGTGTTCTCCCTTGTGATGCATAATCAGTCATTGCAAAATTTGGCAAAACTTCAACTTGTTTCCTACTTATTGTTACAATTTTATCATCACTCATTCGACAATCCTGTCCAACTGTAGTCCGCACAATAGGTACAACATTCAACTCTAACCCATCAAGCTGTACATCTGCAGTAGGGTTTACAAGCTTTACAAACAGTACATCTAGTACACGCTGACCCTTTGACCCAACACTTTCATGCCAGTCATAAACTGTAGCTTCTTGGCCTTTAGTAATACATAACTCAGTAGCACTGTTATGGCGTATCATAATAGGCATACCACGACACAAGGCAAGTGTACCAGGAATATGAGCTGAAGTTCGGTGGGGTGGTAGATCCCAAAGTTGTTTAGACATCATATCAGTCAATTTAATCGGGATAGTTTTGTTACGTTTTCCTTTGACTGGTGCTACAGTCTCTATAACACGCACAGTATCCTCAGATTTGAACTCAATCAACTCTTGATTTGACTCTTTAGCAAAACGTATACATCCCAGCCTGTTGATTTCATCTTTATGTTTATTCAATGCAGTTATTATAGAAACATTTCTAAACTCAGGATCACTAATACTTGATCTGCCTGGAAGACGACTTGAGATACGACTTCTCAGAAAGGACAAGTCATCTAAAGTACATGCCTTGTAACGCATATTCTCTAGACATGCTCTTAATTTACTATCTTCAACTGATTGGGTTTTCTGTCTCATATTCTGACGTAAGATAACAACAGTTGTAACCTGATGCCATATAGCCTTGCCAATCATGGCCTCTTGCATTCTTTTGTTTTTGTCATGAAACAGACCTACAATACTACTATACAGTGACCCACCACTTCCAGATGCCATTGCTGGTGGAAGTTGCGCAAAATCACCTGCGAAAATCATATTCATACCACCAAAAGGCTGATCAGAACAATTCAAAGCTTTTCCCAGTTGAAGACTTATATTGTACATATCATTACAAGACAACATAGACACTTCATCAAAGAAGACATAATCCACACCTTGTAACCTAGAGCAAACATTTGCAATTGAAGTTGCAGTTTCATCTTCTTTTCTTGAATTTATTCCAAACATGAAGTGATATGTCCATCCCCTTAACAAGGCAGCAGCTGTGCCTGTAGGTGCAACAACAACCATTCTATGACTTTCTTTTCTTTTTTCAAAGAATTCTTTCAGAGCACGCAGAACCTGTGTTTTTCCTGTTCCACCCATTCCACCAATATACATCTTTAATTGGGAAGAAAACTTAGAAGAAGCATGATTAGCTACAATACGAAAGGCCCTTTCTTGCTCTTTATTAAGATTAAAATCTTTTATAGTACTTTCAATGAATTCCTGTCCTGCTTTTGTCTTGAATCGTCTCTCTAAATATGATTTGTTAACAATGCGAACCTCATTTTCGAAAGAATTTTTATTATTATGATTAGAATGTGTCTTCTTACCAGCATTACTCATTCGCTCTGAAGCTACTGCTGTTCTCTTCTTTTGCACAATAGCTTTCCAATCTAGAGCACTTTGTTGGACAATAGACTGTGCTGTTTCTACAGCAATTTGTATTTGACTATCTGTCCAACCACGGTCTTGCAGCATATTACGCATATGCATTGCTTCTGCCATATCACGAATATATGATTTACCAGTATTTAATCTTTGTACATCCTCATCATCATAGACAATTTCATCTTCTCTTTCATTAAATTCAAAGTTACTTTCAAAGTTTATATCATCATTGGGATTGAAATCCATTGTCAAACCCCCATGAATATTCTTAGATTTCAATTTCATTTGTGAATGGAAATCATCTCTACTATCCATACAAGTATATCGTACCTGGAAATTCTCCATAAGTTCTATCTGTCTGTCTGTAAATGTATGAGTTTCAAAGCTTTCCTCCCAGTTTTTTGTATCATCACGAAGATCAAGTCCTGTTTTCCATGGCTTAAACAATGTCAACATAGTACAACAATAATAATCTCTATCACCGGAGTCGGCTCTAGGTAGACCTGATCCAACAAAATTAGGTATGAAACCATTCAAATATTTACGCATACGAATTGCATAACAATCCGCCAATGGATGACCATGTTGAAAAGCGAACAAACCACTAGCAAGATTATCAGATTTCAATGGTTCAGGTGGTAAGTGTACTTTATCATCATTTGTATTTTCAACCTTAATATCTTCAACTTCTTTCTCAATATTTATCTTCACAAATTCGTCTGTCTTGATATCGTCGCATGCAATACTATATTGTGATTCTGAATCTGAATAGTCTGAATCAGAATAGTCGTCTACTATAAAAGACTTTATGCTATCTTGATCATAATTTTCTTTCTTAATGTCAACTTTTATATTATTGTGCTCATAAGTATCCAAGGCAGTATTGCCATCATAAGCATCTGAGATATCTTTGCATTTTTCTCTTTTATAAAATCGTATCCAGTCATATAAACACATGGATTTGAATTCAGATGGGCGATACATGTAATCATAAACTGGGGACAAATCAACAATCCGACCATTCTTCTTAGTAAACCGTACTTTATCATACTCGTCATCTATCTCCATTTTCCAAGGCCGTTGAACTTCAGAAACATATTGTTGCCAGTAAAATGGCGAGAAGTTGTAATTTGTATAATGGTCTGGATTACCAAGTAGGTATAGATTTATCATAGGTGCTCCATATTCTGCCTTTGCCGATAAAGCATTTACTATTTGTGTTATTATCCTTCTACCCTTCTCCTCATAAGATCCTATACCTGCCAACATTTCTGAGTTTCGTGAATAGACAGAGTGTATAGTATCAAATAATACATGTGTTTTCAAGGGTGATTTTGTAACATAATCACAAACATAGAACACAACCCCATTAATAGCTGTGCCTGATAATAAGGAGCACAAATCTGTGTTGCTCCGTACAGTATATACAATAACACGATTAGTAGAATTGATACATGATACCAAATGTTTTAACTTGATAGCGCCTGTTTTTTCATCAACCTCAGTTACTATTGAAACCTCACGTGGAAAACGGGCTTTACAGATTCCATACTTATTATCAAGACATCCTGTAAAGTCATATTTCTTGCTCTGAACTCCATTTTTTGTTAATGTACTGCGACAGACATGTGTATTAACAGAAACTAGTATACGGTCTGTGTCAATTTTGTAGTGAGCCAACCACTTAGCAAGAATATCACAATCATTACAATTACCACAGTTCGATTCACATAGATATTTAGGAGGAGGTATAGCAACCTGTTCAACAGGATTAGCATAGTTGATCTCTGTCTTCATCTTCTCTTCTTTTAGTTGAACATTTGTATGACTATCAGTAAGAAGTTCGGCAGAACATACTGATTCAAGATACTCTGTTAATTTTTTCTGGAAAACACCATCCTCAGACATGATACGGTCTCGAATTTCCTGTGGGTTCAGTGCACCCCGTAACCAAAGAAGCATATGTAAATGTAGAGTAAGACGGCCCTGTTGTTCAACTGTACCATAATAAGCAGAAAGATCACCAAAAATACCAGCCTCCTCCTTATCAAACCCTAGAACATGTTCAATAAAATTTGTGACCATGAAATGAAAGAAACGAGCTGCTGCAACAGGATTACTAATAATTCGTCTGCGCCTCTCATCCTTGGGTAATATCTCAGGTTTAAATTCGGTGTTAGTATCTGCAAAGTACATACAAATAGGATTATTCATGTCAGCTGGAGACAAAGTAAGATACCAGCTTGGGGCACCATGATACCCAATCAATGACCATATCTCATTGCGCATATACCTCTTTGATGTAACAGAACCATCTATTTTACTGTCAATATGGCCTATATCATTAAGAATCCGGTAACATTTCTTTTCTTCATCATTTTGAGGTGTAAGTGTTTCACCTTTTGATATTCGATCAGCAAGTGATCGCAGTACATTAGGATTAACATTTAGCATACGATTAGCCACATCTTTGAATTTGGATCTCTCTGTTGTCAGAAACGCACCACGTGTAGCTGTCTTAATTTGTGCATGGCTAAAAGCTACAAAAGAGAAAGTAGGATCTTTCTGGAAACGTTTATCATGATACATTAGTAGCCATCTTTTGTGAGCCTCTTCACTCAGTGTGCTTGACATGCCTACACCCCCAAGACCATATGGAAAAAGCCAGGGAAACACACTGCAATACAACTCAGGATTGTTCCATATAGAGGATGGATTACTACTATGGCCAATGGCCAAAGCAGCACAATTGTCCTCAAGATGTTTCAAAGCGGTAGCTATTTGCTCACTCACAGTCATATTTGCTAGTGATTCTCCTGCTAAGCCATGAACCACAAAAGGACACTTACCATCAGATGTTCCATTATCTTCCCCATTATCATCCTGGCTTACAGTCTCAGCCATCCTATTTGACGTCTGCTCTCTATATTCTACACTAACAGGTGGTATATCCTCTGAATATTGATCCAATGCCTTATAATCTATTTCTATATCAGCATACAAAGGATTGTTTCTTATGAGCCAATGTAAAGCTGCAACAACTTGATCCTTCCTTACTAAAACTGGGGTTCTCTTCCAATCTTTTTCTGTAGGCCGACAAGGCCCTGTATAAAGTATAACCATAACCTCATTAATTTCAGCAACAGGTGGTGGTAATTTAGTATATACCTTTGCAATTGGAACTTCAAATGCAATTGCATGAGCAACCATCTTACGCATACCTGAAGCAACACGAATAAAACATCCATTATGTCTTATACGTTGAATCAAAACTCTTTCCATATAACTTAGATCCTTCAATTCATTTGGTATCTCACCAAGCCACATGTTATTAGCAAGTGCATTTCTTGGTATATTACCTTTCCTAATCGACTGCCTACAATCTATGCATGCCTGTTTCAGATTTGGGTCAACTACAGGTCCTTTCAGACTTACAACAGAATCAGAAGCATCTGTCCTTTCTGCCCGAGTTATACATTCATTAGTAAGAACACCCAATTGATTTCTAATAGACTTAAGTGGACTCATATTTGTTTGCAGGCATAACTGTCCACATATTGCACAACCAGATTCTTCTACCTGGGATGCTGATGTTGCCTGACACCACTTGCTAATAACTTCGGCCTCTTTAATTGATGTAACCTTAGATGGGGGAAACAATCCCAATCCTCTCTCAGCATTCTCAGCAGCAACACTTTGATTCAGCTGGAATGCTTCTTCTTTACGACGCACATTCCTTCTCTCTTCTATCTTCAGAGTGGACGGTTTCACAACAGTTTCATAATAAATTTTTTTGCTATTACTTATCTTCTCTTTGTTTGCATTTACATATTTCTTTGCTTTAGTAGTTTTACTATTATTTAAAGACGAAGAGAAGATGGTTGTATACAATTGACATAAATCCGAACAGACATGATTTTCTATAAGATCTTGTAATGCTGCACGATTACTATCATTGCGAGAAACCTTAATGGAGTGTAGACGTGCAATACTTTTTAATGATAATACAGGAACTTTGCTAGCAAGACGATGGAGTGGGTATACCGAATGTATGTATCCTTCAGATGTTGGATATTTATTTGCATTCCCAGATATAATATAATCTTTGAAATGATAACAATACCTTTCAACCTGTAAATCACTTGGTTTCTCCACAATATAATTTACTATATCTGACAATGTAAAAACAGATTGCCTACCTCCACCAGTCAACAACCGAAGCTGATCACGTATTGCTCTTTGTGTACTCTGTATATTACCAGTTTCACCTGTATACTGTATTTTTGTGACACATTTATATACACATAGATTACACAAATTCATAAAAAACAAATCAATCTTTGAGACACATGGAAGAGAATTGGCATATAGTCCACCAGAGTGTAATCTACCAGATGGTGAGCAAGCAGAATTAAATAAAACCTTATAGTTGTGGCGTAATAAATGACCACGGTATGCAGCAAGATGTACAAGAAGTGCCAGATGCTTCCTCCTCACTTGGGGATCCAAGCCATCCCATGTCAAGATATATATGTAATTATAAAGAGGATACACATGTTTCACTCTACATAGAGAAGTATTTGGCTTTTGAATTTTCTTGTAATATGAGTCAAGCAATGTATTCAGAACATCTATCGATATCCTCCTATAGTTAATATGAGAACGTAAAGACCAAGCTCCTTTCAGACGTGTTTTCCCTGAAACAGAGCTGTTAGAAGATTGGAACTGAATTGACTTGTTAAACGAAGACTTATTTGGACAGGTACAAGATGACGTATTAGATATATATATTGCATCCACATTATTAACTTCATCATACAACGGGTAAGGAATAGTATATAAAGACGTCAAGTCAATGAACATATCGAGCTGGTGTACTAGTGTCAGCCTTGTCCCATGATCTAGCGGGATGTCTCTTCGAGAATACAGCGCGTGGCCTGGGCTTATTAATGGCATATAGCCGTCCAAATAATATAGCGCAAAGCTGGTCTGGAAATACAGCGCAAAACTGTGATGATCATATAGCGCAAGGCTGAGGGAATTCCTATGCTTAAAGCTAGAGGGCGTCGGCATATTGAACGCGGGTCTTTTTGGGTAGAAACAGTCAACGCTAGATTCGATGAGAATGTATTTGCATGGTACGAATACCCGGTCTGACCTATTAACGGTCATTTTAGTTAACGTTATATCGACGTATTGTGAAGCTTGCATAGGTAAAAGTAACGAGTCTAGTCGAGGAGAGATTAGATCTGCAGTGTAGATAGGTCGTCCTCTCGATGCCGATTGGCCACGAAGCATTCCATTTGCATATATAAGGAAAATGTCCTGGGCAGCAAACGTTGTGACCAAAAAGTATCCCGTCCAATATAATAACAGCATGGCGTCGTCGAACGTAGGTAATGAAGATGAAGCACAATCGTTTCCAAGAAATTTATTAGGTAAGAATTTTTATATACTCAGGTCCATACTTTTGTGGCCAATGACTCGACAACTTCTGTGGCGTAAGAATGCATTGTCCGTTTCAATCTGTTTGTCTCTTTGGGCGTTTTGATAGCACCCCGCCACTCCTGCGCGTTTCGAAGTTTCGCGCACCCCGACAAAATACCCTGCAACCTCATGCGATACCAACTTTCGCAACCGCTGGTCCAATACCCTACGTTCATTGGGGACGTTTCCCACGTATTGTGTCTCGGCCACCACGACATAAGCGACGTTTGCTCACCAAGGTCCGTGTAAACACGATACACACCGCAGATTAAGTCCAACTCATCTTCAGTTAATGCATCGTCGCTGTAGCTCATCGTAATGCATTCCCGATCGGTCAAGAAAACTTTCTTGGGTAGCCGAAGGACGAGCTCAGAAGGTCCGTCGAAAACACAGTCAGTCCCGATAACGTCGACTGCAATTCTCCATACAATACCACCCATTGATAATGCGATGCGCCCTCGGGGTCCTTTTAAGAGAGCATTACGCTTAGCTTCGTACGCAGGAAAATCCACATTGATCAGTGGTTGATACCCTTTCGGACGAAATCCCAAGCAGATAGCCTCTGCTTGAAAGGTGGGCGGTACGTAGCTATGACCACGAAGGGTGTAGAAAGGCGAACCATGGCCTACTAACCATCGAACAACATTCTCGATCTGACCGTCAAACATTTCGTAGCTGCGTACACATGCTAGGATCAAAGGCGGAGAGCGTATGACAAGATGGAAAGAGAGTTGATGGACTTCCTCCTTAAAGTACAAAGTGTATAACGCATCTGTTGTCGATAGAGGAAGGCGTCGTATTACTATATTGGAGTCAAGGAATTGTTTTCGGCACGCGTTACTTGAATGTAAATCCCACATCGAGACCGGGATAGACGTTGGATTTTGAACGAGCGATTCTACAAACCAAAGATGACCATGGGTCACATCATCGGTAACACATTGTTGTTCTTGCAAGATCGCAACAACCTTTGGTAATTCATAAAAAGCGGCACGGGATGCACCGTCTGTTTCACGAAGGCCGTATCGGATTTTCAAGACGTTCTTGAGGGTGTCGGTCTCGCTAGCGTCGTGTAAACTAGATCGACCTTTATCACTGTACAGCCCACTCAATTCCGCGTCAGATAACAGGCTGCAATAAGTTGAACGTGAAGTTTCCCTCAAGGGAACAGGTGGTGGGAGAGGTGGGAGGATTTTTGGGATTTCGATATCGTCATCGCTGTCGTCGGCGTCGCATGTCACTTTTTCCGGAGCCCACTCTTCACAAAGATCCCAGCAATGATTAACGTCGTCATATTTACGTTGGAGAGGACTGTATAAAGTGAAAAAGTCTTCCGCCTGTATCCTACTCAAGATCTTTCGGATCCATTTGTTATGCTCGTCTCTTTCCCAGCTGTAACAAAGAGGCCCATTTGGTGAGGGGTAGGGATGCTGCTGAGATTGTCTGATGCGCTCTAACCTCTTTTGCTTTGCTCTGACGGACTCGTTGGCGTAGTATTTTACTTTCTTGGCCTCCTGGCGTGCGAAATAATCAGCAATATCTTCCCCATAGACATGCCCGTTCGTCTTTTTAACGCGTGCAGGGGGGGGGAAATCATCAACCACAGCCTCAATCCAGTCGTCTTCGGCGCAGGGATTATGGTTAGAAGGCGTCGATGATATCGAATCGGAAACGACAGGGTAATAAGGAGTGAAGAATGAATTCACAGGCTGACCCTTTCGAATATCATCTTCGCTCCACGAAACCCACAGCGCAACGTCTGCACGCAACATTGCCTCACAATACACGGCAGGAGGCTGATTAGAGGCGAGAAGGCAGCAGCCGACGCGAGTTACAGAAGCATCTGCCATCCACGACAGACAGATTTCGTCTAACACCTGTGATTGAATACCGTTTGAAGCCAAAAATCTGGCCCATTCGGGATAAGACCAAGATTCTACTGCCAAGCCCGTTCTCCGATGGAAAGAGATGGCGGTCTGATCACCAGCGGATGACGAGCTGCTCGAACGGATGAAAATCAAGAGAGAACATAGAGCCATCAAGATGGGAAACGCTTCTAATGAGCGTTTAATGGACGCTTTCGCAAGATCCTTCGTCGCGAACCAGCATCTGTACCCACAATTAGATGGTGTAACGTCGTCACAAAACTCCAGGGCAAACCCTATTCCACATTGACCGTTGTAGTTCCCTGCAAGTAGTCGAGCTACTTGGTCCAATATACGTTCGACTTTAGCCCATTTTGATAGAGTGTCGGAATGTAACCTCCAGCCTTTATTTGTTAGTTCGATCTCGAAGTCAGCGTTCAAGGTGCTGAATAGACCGACTCGTTCTAATGGTGCAATAGGATCCTCTCGAATAAAGGTAGGAAGAAAAGGAATATGAGGGTATACGCTACTCCATTGAAAACGATGGCGCAGCACAATTGGTGGAACAAGGTCGACGGGGGCGTGTCTAGGATAGGTATGAATTTTTGACCGGTTTAGACTGGTCATCACATATTTCTTTCCTGAATCCGTAAGATGTACGATAGCCAATTTTTGTTGAGAATCCTAAGTAGAGATGAGACCGTATTGCTATTGAGACGTCCCGATATCACTTACCATTCCTAAGGTGAATCTACAGAAAGCTAAGAACTCAACAAAACTGTTCTAACTTTCAAACGAAATTAATACTTACAGCGTGCTGCTGTCAAGCGACCGAACCGCGAGCGAAGTACCCTAGACCACTGAATGATATCAGACACTTCTCATCTAAATAAACATATAATACACACCTTTATTGTTGTGCACTAATACTCTGTATATCGTTCCACGATTGATAAAGACCGCCCTCTATAGTGTAGTTCTGGGTTTAGATTGCGGGACAAGTCATATACAATGATTGCCTGAGAGACACCTCTCAGACAAGCGATGTAAAGTCAAATGCGAAAATACAGAAGGTAGAGACGAAGCAACTATTGCCTGAAGGACACCCCTCGGACAATGTCGCAGGTCGAAGAGATAGAAAATGTGGCCGCAAGATATGAAGTCAATTGCAAAAATACAGAAGCTAATCACGGAGCAACTATTGCCTGAAGGACACCCCTCGGACAATATCGCAGATGAAAGTGACAGAAGGTGTGGCAGCAAGCAAACGCGTAAAGTCGCAAGTGTTGAGTTGTGTTTACCTCGGACCGACGGTAAATCCGGTCCGGCAATGGACGCTAAGCCGACCAGTGAACAGTACCGCTTAACTCCTGCCTCTGACCATTACCACTCGATGTTACGACTAGTATAGAGGGTGTCCTCCGTACTAGGACATCATCGTCTATGACTTTTTCAATCCCTTTCTCTTTCGACGTACAGCAATTTACAAACGGCAACGTGACACCGTTAGTACAGAGGGTGTCCTCCGTGCTAACGCTGATGTTTTTAAGCTCGTAAGCCTTTGAACGATCCTTATTATTCGCGTCATCTATTGCTGTCGACCAATCTCGATATTTTGCTGCTAGTATGGGGGGTGTCCTCCGTGCTAGCGCAGATACTTCTGAACTCGGTTAAAAATATTGGAACGCTCCTTGTTAGTCGCCTCATATATCTTCATACACCACTACCGAATAACGCTAGTATGGAGTGTGTACTCCGTACTAGCGTTCACCTTCTCGAGCACAATTCTGAATCTTGAACGCTTTCGCCAACGGTGACGGTACTCGATATTATTCATAGTTGACAAACCATCATGAGTACCAGCTGGCAGTAGAGTTGTGTGTCCGAAGGAGACAAATCGACTTCAGGTAAGTACAATACAAACGCGTCATGGAATTATACTCAACCGTAGAATAGACCAAATTATAATTCAAAAAACGCAGACCCCTCTATGTCCGTCGACCCCAGACGAATATCATTACCAGCGACTTCGCATCTGGTTCCGACATTGGAAAAGACCGAAACGAGGGCCGTGGCTAGCTGCAGTAGACGTCATTTTTTCTTGCGACCTATGAGGCGTGTCTGATTCCGACCCTGGAAACGACCGCAGCGAAAGGATCGTTCAGATTATTTGACAATACAAGCAGCTCACGCCCCACGCCGTTGCTTTTTTTTTTTGACTGGGATCAACCCAGCACTATTTTTTTGTTTTTATTTTGGAGAAGAGATTACACTACGGTTGAACATACGTCGCAAACGGAACCCAAGGACAAAACGCCGTGTAACAAGAGAAGACGAACATATTTTATTTTCCACCGATGATCCCGATCACGACCACGGCAAGGATATTGAAAGCAAGGGAGACGTCCTTGTTAGAGTGGTTGAAGCCGTAGAGACTTGGGTTGAAGTAGACAACGACGGCGGTACGAGTGTCCAGATCTTCGTCAATTCGAGGAAGGTCGTTGAGCTTTTCAAAATCTTGAACACGACCTCGGTAGCTACTACCCCTGCCGTCAAAGATCGGAACTGTATATGGTGTCAGAACCTTGAAAGATACGCTGAGTTATTACGCACCGTCTTCAAAGAAATCTCTCGCCCACGGCCAGGTGAGGGGCAGCTTTGCCTTCTTGGATGCCGACCCACCCTCCCCCAATGAATCCCCATCAGACGCCTCCAAATCATCCATGGTGTCTATCTTTTGAACGGCGCGGGCACCATCATCCTTCTTCCATGCTTTGGTCACGAAAGCGACGGTGTCTTCGTGCACCTGCACCTGATGGTTGTAGTTCGGAAACCCGCAAGCTTTGGCAGTGGCATTGACGAGGATTTCAGGAAGCACACCGGGGCAACGGACGATAAGCGCGTGTCGATACATCCCATTATACCAACTAACAGCGTCGTCGNCTCCGCCTTTGAGCTTTGAATACACTGTAATACCCGGTAGAGCCATCACAGCGGCGGGACTTCTGCCGTTCACCTTCATCGCAGGAACGACGGTGTACACAGCGTTAGGGGGGCCATCGCGAGGAGCATCCCTACTCCAGGCCTTGTTCCCGACAACTGATTTAGTCGGGTCGCCGTATAGAAGCGACACAAGCTGGCCAGAGCTTTTGAACTCGAGGATGCCGAACCATGCTCTATTACCAGTTAGATCGGGGCAAACGACGTGTCGTAAACAATTCACCTTCGCAAGTCTTCGTCTGCCGCCATCTTCTTAATTAGACGCGCGTTGGGGATGCGATTGTTTGATCCAGGAAGGAGAGCAATCAAAGGCGCCATTGATACAGTCGAGACGATGTCCAGACCGACGTTAGGATAGTCCTGATCAGAATGAAGCTTAATTTTCGCGTCCAGACGCCTAGGCGTTATCAGAATCAGATTCACAACGCGAGCAACGTACTTACGCGTTTAATTTTTCTTGCTGACCAGCCTTCGTCAATGGAGCAGGGGTCTTCTCTATAATCGCTGTTGAGCCTTCCGACGGAGTGTCGTCGTCAGAACCAACGACGACTTTCGATTTATCCCTACGGACAGACTCACTGAAAAAACCGTCAGAATGAAGAGGGCCTCTGAATTAATGCGAACGTACGAGAGGTGGCGTTTCATCGATTCGATGGAATGAGCAGATTCTACAGATTCCGGTTTGGTGGATTTCACGCTGCAAAAGAGGTAAGTAACTAGAACAACGTGCGATACAGCTTTGCTTACTTGTGTGCCTTCTTCTGACTTAGCGTTAGTGGGGAGAGCAATACGTACGGAACAACGGATGGCACTACCTTGTGGTTAGATGGCGACGCCAGTTTCTTCTTACTGGAAGACGGTCAATCGGAATGCTGCTCAGTTAGAGATGCAAAATACCTTTGTTGGTAATCGATGCGAGGCACATCCTCGTACTCCGAATCTGAAAGTAGGCTGTGCACAGGGTCAGATCAAGTCTGGTAGTGCGAAGGGGCATTGACGTACGCTCTCTTTTTACCTTTGGAAACCCTGCATTTATATTAACACACAATACGACCAGAGAAGAAGCAATACCCACTTCATCGCATCATGAACCTCGCCATCCGAGGTGACGTCGGGGCTGTCGCCACCCCTGTAGAAAAAATGAGCACAAAACGAAGGCGATGAAGAGTTTCATACTTAGTGAACATGGGGTGGGGACGGACTTTTCCTAGGTGCCTGGAATTTTTGGCCGTTAGTGATTAAAAATGAATGGTGCATGGCTAACGCACTTGACAGGGGCTTCAAGATCAGAGTCAAATTCGGGAGAATCCAGCGACCTCAGAAGTTTCTTGCGCTGGAGCGTACGTTCCTTAGGCTCGCGAACGATAGGTTCGTCGTCTGATTCGACGGCGTTCACCGGCGCCTTCCTTTTTCTTAGTGGGGCATTGGGTGAGCCAGTGCTCAGAGAAGACGAATTGGATTTTTCATCATCTGTATCTTCGACCACCTCTGCGGATTTCGGTACCTTCCTTTTACGCACCCCCTTCGCCGGCGTCGGTGCTGGCGTAGGCAAAGTCTTCCTTGCAGACCTGAACGAAGTTAGTATCCGCAAGGACCTACTCAAATCGAGGCAACATACAGAGCTTTCTTGACCGGGGTCGCAGGCACCGATGTGCGTTTTCTAGCCACCGCCGCTTTGAAAGCGGGGTTCTCAATCTCCTCAATTTCGCTGGACGGGGTTTCAGTATTGAAGATAACAGAATAACAAACAACGTACTCATCGTCTTCGACGTCGATCTGCTCCGCTTTCGAATACCTTCTGATATCAGGACGAGCTCTGAATGTTTGTATTTAGTTTGCATCTACTAGAAAAGGAAAGAGACTGACCTGGGCACTGCAGGTACAATCGGCTTCTCTTTGACGAGCTTCATATAGCTGCTTGCAGACTTGTCGACAGATTTATCGCTCGCCGCTGCCGTCTTTTTCTTCTTCGGTTTCGGCGCGCGGTCTTCCTCATCCAAGCTTTCGACACTGTGAGGATTTAAAACCTGTGGTTGAGGAACAGTAGAGATACGAACCTGTCATCCTCAGCAGCCTCCAAATCCAGGAAAGGGTTGTTCGCAACTTCTGAAGAACGGTGGTCGTCCTCTTCAGTTCTTTTAGCCCTGAGAAATGTCAACAGTTGACTCAAAAAAAAAGGAAGAGGGGCTACCTTGGAGGACGGCCTCGCTTCTTGGGGGTCGGGGAAACCTCTGTCTCAACATGTCTGTCGAGGTGACATTTGTGTTAGCACTGAGTAGATGATGCTAATGAGGAGGGCGCATACTCAGGTTTTGAAGATCGGGTGGTTCTGGTCTTGGAAGACATAGAAAGAGAGACAAGGAAATTAAGAAAGGAAGGGAGACGCTTTTTATATGAGAAAAAAAACCTGTCCCGATCAAGACATTGAATAGGAGCAAACGTTAGTTTCCACAGCTGCCGATGAAAACGCTTATTGATGGGTATCTACAGGTTCGCGTTATGAGGGAGAGAAATAATATGACAGAAAATCGAAGGGGATGAGTACGAAACGAGGGGGAATGGTAGTGCGATGTTTATGGACGATCGAGAGTTTACCAAGGCGCCACTCTTGAACGGATTGTGGCTGAGCAGGCACATTCGATCGGACGGCATCTGTATTACCGAAAAAATGGACTATATAATCGCTCAAAAAGTGAAATTTGACGCTCCCATCTTCTCACCATTCAAAAAATGGACTTGTTATATCCCTCCACCGCTGCTAGTAAGCCGCACATTTTAACTCACAAAGGACGATGCTGACGTTACATTAGGTTTAATGGTCAACGATTTGGCCACAAGTTTAGCTGCGACAGAAGGCGAAGTTGCAAAAAGGCAAGCCTATATTTTCAGCATGGTAAGCCGCCAGTAAATACCAACGGACGTCGTACTTAAAAAGGGCGTGCAGGAAGACGATTGGAGCAAACGCCTCAAGATATTGATGATGCCCAAGCCCAAAATATGGAGAATCATAGACGTCGATGATAAAATGGAAATGGTATTCTGCGCCGTCGGGGTGGTTTGCGGTAAAAACCTTCCACCTTACGTTGGCAGATCGTCGTAAGTCTTTTCGCCGTTACAATTACTATCGTATGCTCATGCTTACTCGCAACAGTATGGATAGGGCGCGGGTTAAATACCTCAAGCAATCTATCACCATTACGGGACTGGGCGGCGAATGCTTCGAACAAGTCACGAAGGTATCTGACCGCATGTCGACGTTCTTTCGTCGCTACGGAAAAGTCGAAGGTACGCTCGAAGAGGACAAACCTGTCTACTGCGGCCCGCACCCAGCCCTCGAATTCAACAACCGCTACTTGACACCTAAGAATGAATCCGACGGGAGCGACGTCTTAACAATCCCTAGCGCCATTGATCCCACAGGCTCTCTCAAGCTTGTATGCGGTGACCATCACGTATATACTAGCGAGAATGAAGTGATTTACATGAAGGAAACCGTCGAGGGAGATGCAACCAGGTAAATTCTCATAATCTATTAACTTTCAGAGTCTAATCGTTCAACAGCTATAGAACCATCGATCCCTCCGTATTTGAACGAGGAGATGTCGTAAACGTCCAGTTCTCGTTCTCGGTTGTCCCTACCAGTGCACCGGGGGGCAAGATAGAGAAGGTGAAGCTTCTAAAGGTGCTGCGAGCAGTGACCCTCATTAACAAGACTTACACCGACGTAAGCAAATATGAACCCACCGTTTTCACTAAAGATAACATTCGGCGCAATGTAGATCTGCATCGCTGAACACAGCGAGCAACGCAGAGCTCTATTCGTCAAACCGAAGAGGAAACGCCTTGTTGGTGTGACAGAGGATAGGATGGACGACGGGAAGTTCGCCCGTATGCAGATAGACGCAGACACTTCCGATGCTACTTAAAAATTTGCTTGTACAACTACTCATCTACATCTACAAAAACCAAACCATTTTCCACAACGCATTTCACTTCGTTTCCATGCAACTCACCGTGCCCTATTACGGATTGGAATGAAAGATCGGGCATCACATCTGTCGACGTTATGCCACGTATTGTATCCAACACCTCGTATGCGCTATCGTGGTGCTCAAGGTGGAGCCTACCGTCCTTAGGAGCTGTCAACAAGTCCAAGAACCCCCACTCCCCGTCGATAAAAAGTGCCGACTGATGTATAATACGCACTCCACTAAGCATCGGCATGGCCGCCACATCGACAACGGGTTTCCTTTGACGCATAAATCTCGGAGGGAGGTTAACGTAGTCGTGAACGGGAAAACCCATGATGTCCAAGTGCTCTATCGAAGGGTGTGCTAAGGCGGAACGATCGCCAGGGGTGGGTTGTTGTAACGCAGTGGTTGACGAATTTGTAAGGACATCCACAGAGAGGAGAAGTCTGCGAATACGAGGAAAGGAGCAGAAAATAGACGACTGATTCTCCAGGAAAGGCGTCCTGAAAGTACTTGGAAACGACAGAGCCAAAATTTTGCAGCCTGGGGCACCAGTGCCTATGGACGCTGAGGTTGAAATAGCACATTCCATAGCGTCGTCAATCAAAGAAATGTCACAAGATGCGACAAAAATTCCAAACTCCTGGAGGACGGGAAAGGTGAAGATTTCTGCCATGATGCGCATCGCCTCGAATGACCAGAAGGGGTTTACGACATCTTGATAACCCAGGCAAAACGTCAACCTGCGAAGTCGAGGAAAGGGGGTGACGACAGAGTTGTGGCGAGAAAAACAATACTGCGACAGCGTGAGCTTGAATTCAATGAGGTGTGGGGAAAGATGGCGAAGCAACGAGTACAGGTCGAACCACGACTGACACAAAGCATCGTCGGATATGTTCAGGACAGTTAATCCGGCAAGCCTAAGAAAGGGCGGCAACGGCGCCCCCCAGGAACCCCTTCCAAAAGGACTGGTCGCATCAAGGCGTTCCAAATTTTTACAACGCTTAAATATTGCAATTCAGACAGCGATAAAATGTAGGAATCCTCAACGTACGTTCAATAGGATGGAAAGTTGACTAAGTACGGAAGGCGGATCAGCAGCAGAGCCGCCGTCGACTGACTCTCCATCGTCATCGGTACCTGCCAGCAATCATCAGCACTCTGCAAAAGTTGTAGTTGGCTGCGTACACACCTTTGAGTGAGCCGGTGCCATCGCTGCATTCGCCACCTGGCGAATACACCTCCTCTTGATCGCCATACTCCGAGGACCGAACGTATCTAAAGAAACCTCTTGCAAGTATAATCCTTCGAACCGACTCGGCAGCGAGAGCATTGCCAGAAAGCTTCCACACAAAGGCGTTCAGAGTCGCAGAATTAGAGATGTAAATAGTGTTGTATCTCCAGGGCGTCACAAGGTCGTCCCATTCGGGAGACACAGCTTGGTACTTGATACACCGTTGTAAATGCAGCGGTACGCGGAACCCATCGTTTGTATTCGTAAGATGGGACGACAAGAACGGGTTAATAACCATCAAGTATCGGATGATGATCGCAACGATTTCAGGTGGAAATTTAACCAACCGCGAATTGAATTTCGTTATGTGGGCGCGCATGATGGTTATGGATAGAGGAAAGACCAAACGAGAAGATTTCACTTAAATAGCTAATAGAAGAAGGGTATGCGGTTTCAAACCGGTTCAAGGGTGGTTTGGTAAAAAGGTGCGTGTTGAAACAACTACATAAGCTCATGGTGTTTATACGCATACAGGTACACGCGGCCTTTAACAACCTCACACTCGTATACAGCGCTCCCGTTTTGAACAACGGGCCTTGTCTCCACCCCAAGAAAACCCCTACGACATGCATAAATCACGTCTGACCCATCATCTGTATGGCGTTCAATTCTTTTCGTACGCGTTGACCCATCCTGCTTTGTCAAATCATCCAAGAAACCCCAAATCCCGTTCAACCTCGATGCTGTACGAGCTACTAGACGAACAGCTTGCAGAGAAGGCGCCTTTCTCACGCGAAGTAAGGCAAGTCGATTGTATTTGCCTGTCGAGGGAAGTATATGGATAGAGCGAGGCTTGGTTAAGAGGTCGATGAAGCGCAAAAAAGGATGGTTAATCCGGAGAACGTGACGTCTCTGTGATTTGCTACTTTTCCTCAATAAATAGGTGTCCAGGACTAGCCTATCCAGCGCAGGAAATAAGTGGACAAAGCTATCCATTGTATTCCAAATAGATGACGACCATTCGGGGGCGGCGTCGATGAGCAACGTACTGCATTGAGTAAAATCTGAGGCTATCAGGGACATAGACGTGTAAATAAATTCCCACCGCCGTCTAGCAAGGTCGGTGTGGATAGATCCCAGCACCAACCCAAACGTTTGGAGCACAGGAAATAGGGCCAGTGCGCAAAACCGATGGACTCCAAGGCAACAAAAGACGGGCCCAGCCTCATAAGGTCGCACCGACCCGATTACCAGGGTGAACCTGGTAAGAGATTCGAAGGACAGAAAGGCGATCGGTGGACCCGGAAGCACTAGCGTTCTCTCAAAAGACAAAACAAGTTCTGTCAAATGCGGCGATACCAAAAACAAGAGGTGATATAGATCGCTTCCGCTGTTGGCAAAGGCAACGTCGGACATGTCCAGGACCGATAGGGAGGGTAGAGAAACTGTGCGCGGCATAGAACGCGACCAAGCGTTGATCGGAAACGCGGTATGCGAAGAAAGGTGGCGAAGAGATTGACAATTCTGAGGAAAGGTAAGATAACTTCTTCGTATACATAGAACAGGAACTTACTGTGAATAGATAAGCCAGAGACATGAAGACGTGGTCTTCAAAATTATAACACGATTCGGTCAGCTCTATAAATGAATGCGTGTCTTCACTGTCAAGATTTGTCAAAGTCGACGTGGAGAGAGCCGGTGATAAACTGCGCGAAGGTGGAACGAACGGGGTTGGCTCGTGAGGGCCTACGTCGAACTCGAGACGATCCAAGGAGTTATAATAAAAAGAAGGCTCCACCGTTATGCGAATGATCAGCGAACGAAGATGAACGTTCTGCATCAAAATCCGACATAGGCGACCTGCTTTTTCGGCGCTTGCCAATACAACGTCTGCGTAGAGCAAGGGCAATAGAAGAGCCCTCCATTGCTTGCAAACTAAAGATTGACTGCCAACAGAATAGAGCAACGCCCGTCTTCGAGAACGATCAGTTATTTTATAGCCAGAGTACACAAATGGATGTACGCGGACGTTAACCGTCAAGATTTTGGAGAGGATCTCCAGCGAAAGACGGTTGAATGGTTGAAAACGAACTGTGGGAACTTCCATCTGAAATAACGCAAACAAGGCAAGGAGAGATTGGCGTATACGAACAAAACGTGGAAGTGAGTTACGAAGGGGTAGGGCGAGTCAGGAAAAAANTAGGGTGGTTTTTAAGGGTGCTCTTTTTGTGTGGCGAACGATTAAAATACGAAATACCGCGGCCCGTGCACCCGGGCGGAATACCGGAGACGAGAAGTTCTAGAAGCCATAGGTGTCGAAATGACAAGTGAATTCTCTATTGAGTACATACGCACAACGACATGTCTACCAAAAGAAGTCCGCAACGGAAGAGAAAGACGGTACGATATAAAATACAACGAGAGCCAAAGACATTCTGACATGAAGATCAGGTCAACGAATACAGGGAAACTAATAATATGTCAATCGATGTAGGTGATAATGAAACCGAACGGCGTCAAGTAACGGTATGCATCCATTGAACACTTTAAAAAACGTTAAACTGACGAAAGAGTAGATTGTGGACGATGTACGCGATACAGCTCAAGATGTAAGCAAGCACACGGCAAACGCAGCTAGGTACTAATGATAAAATCAGTCAGACGCTATCCAAGAATTAACCGTCGATGAAGGGAGGGCATTAACATATAGAGAGAATGAAGTAGAGATTGTGGGTTTTAAGAAAAATGGGGTACGGGAGATGACGACGATGTTGAATCCAGAGGCAACCGACCGTGATGAACTTGAAAGAGAATCGATAAGGGCGCAACAATTGCTTCAGGAGCACGGCGAAGAACACTACCGCAAATTAGTTGGCCACATCAATCGCAAGCGCATCGAACATGCAGCCAATGTTGAAAGCATGAAATTCAAAATACGGCGAGAATGGTTGGATTATAGACAAGCTAAACTGGAAAAGCGGGGGTTTACTTTACGAGAATTCGTATACGAGGACGATGACCATTCAGAGCGGGGAGAGTATATGTACTTTTGTACCCGGGCAGCATTCATTGAGATGGAAGAGATGAGAGCGTTCAACTGGATTTAGAGAGTCGCATGTACTGTAATGCAATTTGTATCATGCGGCGTATATAGGAAACACTCGAACTACCAGAATACAAACAAAGAACCTAATGACATATAAACACTGACCAGTATGGATAGTGTATATGTAAACGTAGGAGGAAGGACGATTAGAGGATGTACAAACTGTACACGACCACGTGATCTATTGTGTTTAATAGCCGGCGGTTGTTTCATCTTTTGAACCACAACCGCTACCAACGCTTTGTGCAGAAGGTGTCTTCCACACAAAAAGTTGAATAGCAAAGCCTACCTTCTATTTATCGCACAAATACGAGTGTGTGGAGGGTGTCCTCCGCGCAACGCATTTGGACAAGCCTACAACAGTCCAACCAAACGCTCGTCAAAGCTGGAGTGTCTATAAGCATCGTCATATCCAATAACCTGTTAACTTATCACCGACTCTTTAAGAGCGACAAAAGGTCTTTATAAGAAAGAACGGGCTATTCATCAATACTATTACTCTTCACGGAAGAATTCAAGGAGTGCGTACAATCCTCATTAATAAAGTCGAGCTTTTATTAAAATCTTGCGACTGTACAGACGTTGGGCCTGCACTATCGTTTGAAAAGATACCATTGTCGCGTCGGTATCAACCCAACTGGATAGACGAGAAACACTTTGGAAGACTAAGAACCGCCAGAACGAGCAGGTTGTCTAACGATCGGCAGAATGGAAAGAGGTGAGTACATTCAAGCTATATGAACATGTTAAAGATGTAATAATCATAATGTTAACGTTCGTGTGATAGATACTATTAATATTCCTGTGTCTGTGGTCCCGCTAGAGACCCTATACGATATCATTTTCTCCGCCGACAACCAGAACTCATTTGACATCAGAACGTGCCTCACGAATCTGGACCAAATTAAGGATCCTTTGTACGGACCGCTGACAGATTATGAGTATACCTCAGACGAAGATGGATCAATAAAGATGTATTCATTGAAACGTCGGGACGAACAGCCATACACACCTCGCGCATCATCGGAGGCCATTCTCATGACCAGAAAGAAGAATGAGGATACCACGTCGGTCAAAAAATACAAAAACAGATCAGCGAACGCACGATTCAGAAAAAGAAGGGCGGAAGCGAGGAAAGCAGAGCAAGAAACGAAGGACACATCGCTGAAGAAATGCACGCGTAACAGAAGGGCCGACGCGACGACGCAAGGATTGCTCGTATCCCGAAGCATCGTTGAAGTTCTTAGGGTGTCCAAACCGGCATGGGTGGGTGTTCGAGGCGTAAAAGATGAGCATGTCTACGAACTAGAAGAGCTTCTTGGAGAGTACGGAATGCAGGAATTTAAATGGGATGGACGGTGAGTGCAATCGATATAGGTGAACGACGAATGCTCACAAGTAAATTGATTCAGGAGGACGGTACTTCTTGTCGACTGCTGCGAACGCGTATTCGGTGTACTGGCAGGAACGCCGGACGATTACAAGAACTGGACGTTGGTTACGGACAGAATAGGAGATGCAATAAAAAAGGCATCGCCAGAAATCACTATCTACGCGCATGAAAAACCGAACAAACGCGGAAAGTATGCGTCTGTAACAGCGGGAATCTCACTAGGGGGTGGTCAAACAGTGAGTATTGTGATTTTTGCGCAGGAGAGGCTTTACGTTTACATTCGAAGGAACCTCAAAACAGGGATCAGTACAGCCAGACCAGAAGCCGAATAGTAGACCGTTTGATCAACGATCCCAACGTTGTAAGATTAGTAGGATTTGCCAGCAGTAAGTGTAAAGATATTAAAACAAGGACCGATCTAATTGAATATTCAGGTGTATTTCAAATGTTCGGTGAAAGAACGTACAAGGACTATGTCGAGTTATTGGACAAACTGACAGAATCCAGCGGGAAGTGCATCAGAACTCATGCGAAATCAGCGTTTGCTTGCATAACATTCAACATCGGACTAAACTCAGTGACATGGCCACATTATGATGAGGGAAATCTCGCTCGTGGATGGTGCGCTATTACAGCGTTGGGGAAATTTGACGCGGACAAAGGCGGACACATAGTATTATGGGATATAGGACTGGTTGTGCGGTTTCCGAGTGGATCGACCGTCCTGATACCATCAGCTATAATTCGACATTCGAACGTTCCCATTTCGGTAGCGAACGGAGAGGAGAGAATGTCTATTATACAATACACCTCGGGGCACTTATTCCGCTGGGTTGAAAACGGTTTCATGAAGGATGACGATTGGTACGAGCATGCGAGCGCAGAGATGGTAATTGAAAGAGAACGGAATGCTGTTAAAAGAAAGGAAGATAATTGGAAATACTTTATGACCATACCAGAACTACGAAAACGCATTTAGAAATACAATACAAGTTCGTAGATAATAAATAGAATAGGATAATATAATAGAGATACAATATAGAATATAATAATAATTAGTACACAGAAGGGGACCGAAGTACGAGGCGTAAACCAAATAAAGAAAGGTGTATGACGGATGAGGAAGGTAACTCTCACGCCGCCCGTGTCCGAATAGAAGTGACGAAAAAAAANCATGGAGGAACAGTCGAGTTCCCTATAAATAGGGACTCGAAACCANNANNANTTTAATTCCGAGAAAATAATTAAAAATTCGAATTAAATATTCATTTTCTTTGTATTTGTCACAGATATGTGACTACTGTTACAAAACCTCGGCCTAGCCATGACATCATTATGGAAAGGTGACTCATTCCATCAAAACTCCGAACCAGCTTCTATATTTGGATTGATATGTGCCTGGAT
>LBLO01000047.1:0-68006 GCA_004354395.1 Chondrostereum purpureum | reverse complement strand
GGAAGGCACGACGATATATAATCTTATATGATACCAGGTACGGAACCCAAGCAAGAGTCCTACCCGGAAATGCTAGTCATTACCCAGTAGTCGGTCTCGTGTTATGTAGAAACCTTGCCATCATTCNGNGANTATAAGGGHCGNGTARTCATTACTATCTGATGTCAGGCTTAGCAAAAAAACAGGTTTTGAATTTCTGGAGAGGCGACATTAGCAACGGAAAATCTGAAAAAAATTGAGGACATACTTTTATATCCTATAAATACGATAGCAATTTCTTTTGGGTGATAGAGGAGAGTTTGCTCGTAGCGGGCAATGTCCGAGGAAAAGTGGGTAGGTTTCAGGCTTTGCAAAATCTGGTCACTCGAATGTAACGGTGATCCGCTAGGATGCCGAGTGATACCCGTTGATCTGGACACTGTCATGCTGCCTCAGGGTTGAGCGGACTCTCAAATCTGTCACTCTCGCTGGGTCCCAAAACACAATTTCTTCCATCCTGCTCGTTTTTCTCAACCATAAATCACCGGAACTATAATTTAAGCTGTTTACATTAGTAGAAATAACAACTAGTAATCACCTTAACTAATGGTTGCCTGAGAGAGGCGGGAGATCCGTTTACATTTACCTACACTGGTGTCACATGAGTGCAATACAGTCCATTATTTCCTCGCCCCTCCATATTTTACATCTTTAATACTACTAAATCATTGTGTATGTACATAAAAGTACACTCAAWTTTTTCCGGGGCTCCCAGAGCGATGTGGACGGTAAGGGACAGCAAACAGACTGATTTTGCTAARCCYGAACCTTTGCTAAGCCTGACATCAGATAGTAGGTTCGCGAGAACGATGAATCAAMGTTAGACCTATTTTGTGAGCCGTTCTCCGAAAAGCTTCTCACTTATAAACCCATCATCGTCATGCACGCTGTTTTCAGTCTCGAGTACCGGTCCACCCTTTCATCCGACCCCTTTCTTACCTACCTGTTCATCSTCCTGGTTCAAATTCCATGGCTCACGTTCTGGATGGATTTTATGGACCCGTCACAGCAACGCTGGATTGGTGTGAAGTCTGTATTCTTTGCATACTCGACATCGGACTCGTCTTTACTCTGGAATAACACAGGCCAACTACCAGTTCTCACACTACATCGCAGAAATGGCCAACTCATTCTCCAACTTTTTCACGATTTCTCTTGCTGCCTATGGCGGGCTGGTATCTATCCGAGAATCTCTCCCCACCAGGTACCCGATTGGTTACTTAGTAAGTTCGTCAGCCTCGTTCCATCGTCCTTGAGCTAACGGCCCCCGGATAGGGTGTGGGTCTCGTTGGTCTAGGAAGCTTTGCTTTCCATGCAACATTGCTATACCATGCTCAGCTAGCGGATGAACTTCCCATGATCTATGTTGCCTCACTTAGTCTCTGGCTTTTATTCGACACGACCCCAGGATTCAATTTGAACTCCCTATACTCTCGAGCACAATTATTCGCTTGTTTTGCATTCAACGTTTTGTTTACATGGAGCTAGTAAGGCCCCCTTCACCTTCTCGGCTCTACTTCATTGATTCATCTTACGTTCGATGCAGCCTTTTGTACCGAANNACCCAGTCNNNTNNATCACCAGGTCGTGTTTGCCATTATGGTACTTTCTCTTGCGGTYCGGATCACATATCTGCTCAAATGGTCTGAATTGCGGGTTCGAATTCCCGACAAACAACGCTCGATCATTGGGAAACTCTTCGCTGTCGGGGCTGCGATCTTCGCTTTTGGTTTCTTCGTTTGGAATCTGGACAACATATTTTGCGATACGCTCACACGTTGGAAAGTTCGGGTYGGCTGGCCTCTTGCATTTTTCATGGAAGGTTCGAGAGATTAGGGCTTTCATACATCCCCAGTGGGCATTACTGATMCMTTCGTTCATCTAGGACACTCTTGGTGGCACATTTTCACGGTGTGTATTCTTAGGTCTCCTATCYTTCTGCAGAAGCTGAKTGTATTTTAGGGAACTGGAACCTATTTGATGTCCATGGGCTGCCAATGTAAGTCAAGCAAGTATGTGATCATAGTTTTGTCTTATCTCAACTATGTTTCCGTTTCTGTAGATATGTGAGTCTAACAGGCTGTCGCGTTTATTGCACTCCATGACATATTATCACCATAGCTCCCTATTGATCAAAGATGACCATCGAAACTTTACAATGGAATATTCTGAGTGGGGGCTACCACATGTAAAGCGTGTTGATAAAAACATGCAGCARTAGCTTATCTGGRTTACTTGTASAATGTATCTAGCTTTGATGTAATACTTTGAGGCTTGTCCATAGCATGTCTATGCMRWCCACCGCACTTAGCGCCCGCTCTATATGTACTTGGCAATTGCAGACAARTATCGAYGTACTTGTTGCGATGTGGRATTGYATGCGTGAGTCAGAGYTGCTTAGTCACACGTACTGCCACAAGACCCGGGNAGTGATGACTTGCACGTCTCAAATTTCCCCCCACAGTGTCTGGACTCTGCTTCGACTATGCGTAAAGCCAGCTACTCTTTGGCTCGGAGCAGTCGCGGGCTCTCCAAACGGAATACCCGCCACCTCACGCAAGATGCTGCCTCTGCGTCCTTGGATCCCCCCGTCCGTATAACGACCTTGCCCAATAAAATACGCGTCGCCACGGAGTCCACTCCCGGTCATTTCTCCTCTGTTGGACTTTATATCGATGCGGGCTCGCGCTATGAGACTCCAGATAACCTGGGAGTGAGCCATTTCTTGGACAGAATGGCCTTCCAAGTGCGTACATCAATATYCTCTTGTTTACACTGTGATAGCTTACCTGACATTACAGAGTACCTCTACACGCACGGGCGAGGAAATGTTCCACGCAGTCCATTCGTTGGGTGGTCAAATTATGTGCTCATCATCTCGAGAAGCCATTATGTACCAGTCCTCCCATTTCCACAAGGAGACACCGCTAGCCTTGTCATTAATCTCCGACACTGTTCTTAATGCAAAGTTTGAGGAAGACGAGATATTAGCGCAGAGAGATGCTGCTCATTATGAGGTACGGGAGCTATCTTCCAAACCCGAAACAATTCTTCCCGAGATCCTCCATGGCGTAGCTTATAACCATCGGGGACTCGGGAATTCAATTCTTTGCCCTCCGGACCGCATTGAATCTATAAACGGGGAACTATTGCGAAAAACAATGAAAGACTGGTATCGTCCAGAGCGAATTGTCATCGCTGGGGCTGGAGTTCAACACGAAGAACTAGTAGAGCTTGCCGACAAGCATTTCTCTTCACTCAGACCTTCTCCTCCCTCTCAACCTCGGATCCAAACACTCCCGAATAACCTTGCCCCACCATCGCCAGCTCCTGCCTCAGTGTCGAAAACAATAACTCGGGCCGCATCTTACCTCTTCCCCAATACAGTGTCGTCGACTGGACCATCTAATGTTTCCGCCTTCAATGACACCTACACCGGGGGCTACAAATACATTTTCGACGCCTCTTCAGAATTCAACCATCTTTACATTGCATTCGAAGGTGTGGGGATCCATGACGATGATGTCTATGCTCTTGCCACCATGCAAGTCCTTCTTGGAGGCGGAGGGAGCTTCTCTGCAGGCGGCCCAGGAAAGGGGATGTATTCAAGATTATACACTCATATTCTGAACCACTTCCCGCAAATCGACCACTGCGCCTCCTTCCACCACATCTACGCAGACACCTCACTCTTTGGTCTGTTTGCTTCTTTCCTTCCTGCATCTACCGGCATCCGTGGCGGTAACACTCCTGCACAAATCATGCCACACCTGGTTCACCAATTAAGCCTGCTGCTATATACTTCGATCCCTTCTGTGGAACTCGAGAGAGCAAAGAACCAATTGAAATCAAGTTTAACAATGGCTTTGGAGAGTAGAGCGGTTCAAGTCGAGGATTTAGGTCGCCAGGTATGTGTTATTGCACTCTATACATATTTTTCGTCTGACTTGGATTTCAGATTCTTGTGCACGACCGTCGTGTTCCGGCGACAGAGATGACAGACAAAATTGACCAGATCACTTCAGCCGATATCAAACGTGTCGCAATGAGAATGTTTGGGCCCCAGGAGGGGAAAAAGGCAACCGTAGTTTGCATGGGCCCAGAGGATACTGGAAACTGGCAGGATGTTTTCAGCAAGTACGGGGTCGCGGGATCATATTGAATACGTATATAGTACAACCTCGTTCAGCATAATACACAGATGGAGAAGCAACCTTGTGAGTGAATAACGATACAATGCAATGGTAAGTGAAGCATATAACTTATGTGCTAGGAAACGAGCAAGAAGTTCATTTTATCAGGCGTATGTCTGAAGTTGCCTTGGTGCATAAAAATACTTGGGCACCTGGTTCGTGGCCCATCCATGAGCTGTGATGAGTGGGATATAGCCGTGTCATCTATAGCAAGACCATTTGAGTGAGTCTATACACCAACTTGTTTCATCTCAGGCTTGCTTACCATCAACCTTTGGCCCGCTTCGAAGTGACCCATAGGCTTATCTTCACGAAGAGAGAACCTCAATGCATCCCAGATAGTGAGCTGTGCGACTCGATTGCATGGGTGTTGGACAGTTTGTGCATCTTGGACAATGATGATCCTGACACTATGCACATCTCGTGGTGGGAAAGAATCCTGCAAARTCTATCAGTCTGGCTGTCAGATTTGCAAAATAAATCCTCACRTTTAGCTCTTGTTCGATCTCATTTCGAATCTTATCCTGTTCCATCTCTGCGCGATCTCGGATATGAAGAGCCAACCAACCTGCTTCATTTGGGCTAGCTCTGGAAATGACCTGAGCAGCATCGTCTGGTTCTTCCAATTCATCATACATGTTGAAAATGCTATCCGGAGGACCGGTGTCCGTTTTCACGAATCTGGATCCAGCTTTCCTTTCTAATCTGTCAGCGTAGGATTGATATCGAGAAAAGGTTTTCGAGTGCTCCTCTCGCAGTTTGGACTCTTCGGCACAGCGCTGCTTCTACATAAGACCATATTGAGATGTTTCCGGAACCAGACAAAAAGCACAATACACACATGCCATTTGTCCGCTTCAGCAGCCTCTTCTTTCTCAGACCTTGGGCCGAATGACAGTCGTTTACCGTCCTTCACTTGGAATTCCATGAAGGTGATAGGATACACCTACGGTGCATTAGTATCTCACCCCGTCTGACAATGGGTGCCTACCTTGGTTACAACGACATCCATGACCGGTACAACACCACCGTCTGGAGTTAGACTACGCAGTGTCGCAACAGGGCAGTCCTTTCGAAACCCAAGCTTCGCATGCCATGGCACAAGGTGGGTACCATTCCCAGACAGTACCAATTTTGTCGAATTATAAGACTCCAGGATCTCCATTGCATCCTTTCGTTCTGACCAAAGCTATTAGTGTATTAGTGCGGTACTGCAGATACGTTGGAGGGAACATACACGGGCTCCTGCGACCGCTATCTTCCGACCAACACACAGCTTTCCCCGTCGAACTGCTCGGGCAAGTGGGGCGTCGATTTCCGCTCGTAGACGATACCATCCATCGGTCACTTCAAGTTCTGTTTGCGGCCCCGTAGTGAGACCTTCCTCTTGGTCTGTAGTTTCGGTCAATATTATTCGAGATACGCATAGCACCATTGGAGAGGATGCTGGAGCATCTTGCGTAGCAACAAGTCGCAGAGGGGGCCGTGTCCCTCTGTTGAGTTCACGCTCATACCTAGACAAAAGCTTAGCTCAAGGGCGTAAAATACAAGAAAAACGATGGGTGCAAACCTATAGAGAAGCTGGTTTATGACAGCATTCCAACTCCACCGTTTGGTTTCCTCCGACTGCTCATTATCGGGATCGAGAGCGGCCAACCCTGCTTGCTTCCACAGAATCAAACTCCAGTGGTTATCAACCCATTCTTTGGTGGCTAAAGAACATCCTCTCTCTTCCAGTTGGGTAAGAGCTGCGTCTGGCCCGAGAACCTGTTCAGAAGTAAGGTCGTAGAATCGATAGTACGGAGCGACTTCAGGCGTCATGCATCCGACTGCGCTCATTTCTCTGGAAAGGGATCGGAATATATCAACGCAAGCTAAAAAGGAGTAACTCACATTCCCATGTCTTCTAGATCCTTCCAGTAATACTGTTGGGGCCGAAGCCCTGAAGATGATAATGTCGTGCGGCTCGGAGGTTTGGCTACAGTGTAGCTTTCAATGTTCAGTCCATCCAAACGAGATAAGACACCTACTCATATCAAAGAACGAGCGAAGGCTTAGTGGTTTCGCTGGAGTCAATTKACTGCTGCTTGTTGGAGGAGGTGGATATGTTCTAGCACTCATTTCCTCCTTCAGTTTCTGGTGAGCAGGCTGCCCTGGCTTCATGCTGGACTTGAATGGCGTGTTGAACCTGGGTTGTTTGCTGCGGATAGTGGACGGCGGAGCAGACGGTTGAAGGGGCGTTTGGAATGATAAAGGTGGAGGACGGGTTGGTGTTACCGTAGGGAGAGTCAAGGAGGTTGCAGCTGATGGGTATGAGCGAGCAGAGCCAAAAAGTTGTGAAGGGTTATCCGCGGGCCTGTTCGGATTCAATGGAGAACCGTTATTTAATGTAGTTTTGGATGGGTTGACCGATAGCAATGGGGACTTGAAGGGTTTCGGACGATGGTTTTTGTCCTTGGAAGGTGGTAGGGGGGACGCAAATGCAGTAGGCTTGTTAGTCGGTCGAGAGAATCCTGTGTATGGAGTGGAAGGAGCAGTTGTGTTGTTTTCCACAGGATGAAGAGCGGGACGTTCAAAAGTTGCAATGGGAGGTGCGAGAGGGGTATGCGTATCTACCGGTGGTATATGCTCCATGGGATCGTCATATTGCCATATTTCTTGTAGTTTCTCTTTAGCTTTGGCAAGGGCTTCGGCAGATGGCTCCAGTATACGCTTGGAAGCCGTCTTGAACGCTGACGCTGTCTGGAAGCCTGCAATACCTGGTATGCTAGAAGCAGTTTGAAAGTTAATCATCGGCGGAGTTGACACATCTTCAGGAGCAGGAGTAGATTCTGATAATTCAGAGASCACCGATGCAGACACGAAGGCTGCGGACTGAAACCCCGTGGAGATATCTGACTTGGGGGCAAACCAGGCAGAGTAATCTAGCTCCGGTGGTGGTTCAGGGGATGAAGACCGCCTATCTTCTTGGGAGTCAATTGGAATGGCAGACGCCGACTGAAAACCGGAAATCTTGGGTAACTTGAAGGCAGAGAACGGGTTCTCTGCTTTACTGCCACTAGCGAATGGATTCTCTGGATCGTCTGATAGTGGGTGGATTGACTTTTTAGCGGGGCTCTGAGATGCGCTCTTGCTACTGATAGATTGTGACAGTTTTGCTTCGATAGCGTCCAATTCGTCGAGCTCTGTCAGGCTCATCGGTTCAAATTGATCATCGAAAGTAGGTGAGGAGTTATGCTCTCGTCTCTGTCGCTTTCGCGTGGGCGAAGCCTGGGGGGATTTGCCTGTTTCCAGAGTCATAAAGGGAATACTCATAGTTTGTATAATTTGCTCACGAGAACGTCGCATTTATTAGTGTTCAAAGCGCGTTGACCCAGACTCTAATGAGTTGATGAGATGGAGGCCAGAAGCACGCGGAAATGCCCAAACAAACGTCAACGCGTTCAAAGGACGCGTCGTGTCACGTGGACACTGTATGACATTTCCAAGGATAATTTCTGCACACGTCCGACGAATATCCCAATTCCGGGCAACCATCCAGGAGAAAAATGAATCAGTCAACGCATTTGTAGCTCTTTCTGACACACCCAAGTCCCAAATAACTGGGCCTCTCCAAAATATCGCCATTGCAGTCAAGGACAACATATGCACTATAGATACCCCGACCACTTGTTCGTCTGCAATTCTATCCGACTTTCGCTCTCCATTTGACGCCACAGTGGTCAGTATCCTACGAAATGCCGGAGCAGACATCATAGGCAAAACTAACTGTGATGAGTTTGGTATGGGGTGAGCTTTCATTTTCAAAATTTGGGTTGCCAATAATCCTAACTTTACCTCAGCTCGTTGAACGTTCACTCTAGCCATGGACCAGTAATCAATCCTTATCAGAGCCCCTCATCCAATATCCCGTGGAGCCAACGAGAGAGGCGGTCAGCAGGAGGAAGCTCAGGGGGAAGCGCTGCTGCCGTGGCTGCCGGGATGTGCTCAGTGTAAGACCTCCTTAACTTCCTGCTCAAGGCAATAATTCTCAGTCTGTTCGAACAGTGCTCTTGGGACAGATACCGGAGGCTCAGTTCGACTACCCGCATCTTATTGCGGCATAACAGGTTTTAAACCATCATACGGACTTCTTAGTAGATGGGGTGTGGTATCCTATGCTGATAGTTTGGATTGTGTTGGGATCATGAGTAAAGATGTCCAGGAGGTATCTCACATATTTGGTGAGTACTATCAGTCCTTTTTTGCATCTGAGCCGTTTTAATTTTGACACGGGCGACAGAACTTTTGAATGTCTATGACCACAAAGATCCGACTTCAACTACACTTCATGTTCGAAATCAGGCTCTTGAACGTACCCAAAAGGACCTTCAAGATAGTAACCTTTCCGGCCTGCGGATTGGGATACCACAGGTACGTCGCAATTGTACAACTCCCGTTGCATCGTTGTTGAACTAGGATCTAGGAATATTTCCCCTCTGAGCTTTCCCCGGGAATCCTTACTCTCGTCCGTTCCACGATCGATTCTCTACAATCTAGAGGTGCTACTTGTGTCCCAGTTGCATTGCCCTCTACGCCCTATGCATTGAGTGCTTACTATGTGATTGCAAGTGCAGAGGCAAGTAGCAATCTCGCCAGATATGACGGAATTCAATATGGTCTGTCTCAGTTCTACCTTCGTGTGCTGATATCACTTAATTACTTCCTCAGGTCCACGGATTCCGCCCCCACTGGGAGCTGACATAACGAAGACATCGTCAGTCTACGCTCACACACGCTCACAAGGATTCGGAGACGAGGTGAAACGGCGCATGCTTCTGGGCACGTATTCCCTGACTGCGAGGTAAGCAACTTTCTGCCCACAATATATTTCAATCTTACCCCTTCGTAGTGCCTTCGATAACTATTTCTTGCAAGCTTTACGGGTTCGCCAACTTGTCAGGAACGATTTTGATCGTGTTTTCCGATCCGCGAACGTCCTCACTGAAAATGCATCTGCGGGTGAGGAGGGCGTCGATCTTCTGCTCCACCCCTCTGCTATTCGTACAGCGCCGGACATTGCCCAAACAAATGGCTCAGAAGATACTACGCTAGACGCGTATGTGCAAGACGTGATGACCGTTCCAGCTTCACTGGCTGGACTGCCGGCAATCAGTGTTCCCGTGGAACACCAAGATGGTTGGCCAGTAGGTATAAGCATTGTTGGGCAATGGGGAGCTGATAAGGCCGTTTTGTCCCTGGCTAAAATTGTAGAAGGGATCGTCCGCAACGTAGACTAAATTGCTCGTCATCACGTGGGACTTGTACGCCTCACCCCTTCGGACTGCTATGCTAGTCGCAGCTAGCGGAAGATCCCCCAGTTCGTAGGAGGTCTAGCTCCACTGGCACGAAGAGGATCGTAGTTTCTTTTAGAAAATGTATCTGTAGGTAGCATAGCCAGATCCGGCAAATTACGTCGGCGGTGTATAATTGGGTGTCAGCGTCTACATTAGCATCCACCGTGATGGTCTTAGAGGAATAGGGCACAATCGATCTTATCCTCGAACGATAAAGAAAGGATCTTATTGCCAAAGAGTAAATGAAAAGGCCCAAGGTCTCTCCGCGGCGTATTACCTCTCGTTTGTTTTCCGGTAAACAAAGGGTCCGCCAGTTTTGGCAAACCTGTTTTCGCTTGCCTTCCACTTTACACGCCGACAGCGACGATCGTCCTGCCATGAACGGCGCTTCCGCACAGAACTCTGTCCAAATCGCGTCTGCTAGAACAGCGCGTGCTCCCCCAAACGGTCCAGCACCTCCAGCACCAGCGTCAGCTCCCCCAGCACCTCCCAATCCTGGTCGCCCCAATGGCATACCAGGCCACACTCATAATCACAATCATGCCCACACCCACAATCATACTCATCCACCATCTGTCAATGGCGCACATAATCACTCCAATAATAGCAAGGGGAAGAAGAAACAGGAAACACCCGTTGACCCAGCGACCATGTATGAGAGTTTGAAGAATAGGATAGCAGCTTTGGAGGAGGAGGAAGTCATCGAAGAAGAGGAAGAACGCAAATTCGGTGCGTGTCATAGTGATCTTTCCACTGACTTGCTAACATCTCCAATCTCTTACAGCGGAGGAGGCTCAGAAGTCGGTCAAGGGAATGGAAGAGAATGCTATTCATGCAAAGTACATAGAACTGGTAACTTTTCTACTCGGACAGTCACTGGATTATACATACTTAACAGGCCCTCATTTGTTCTTCTATTTTGACTTTTAGTTTGCCGAGTTCAAACGAGTGGAACGGGATCATGCGAAGGAGAAACAGAAACTAACGAAGGACAAGGATGCTGGTATGTCTAATTGAATTCCCTAGCGTTTCTCTCATTCCAAATCTCCCTAGCCAAAAGCCAATTAACCAAGGCAAACCAGACCAAGACCAAGATGGAGAATCTAGCGCGCGAATTACAGAAGGTGAGCGAAGACCTACGCAAAGTCTACACAGAGCCCATCACTGACATTTTGGTTTAGGAGAACAAACGGTTGAGAGTAAGTTCTAGCGTATCCACTAATCATGTTGAACCTTGTTCTAAGGTCCACTCTAGGAGGATGGAAAGCGATTAGCACAGTCAGTGGAGGACACTCAGGGTGAAGTGCGCCGTCATGCCTCATTTCCCAAGAAGCAACCACTTGACGCCCCCCTGCACTCGCAGCTTCACCAAATGAAGGTCGACATTGCGAAGCGTGCGGAAAAGGCGAGGGACCAGGACAGTAAATTTCGGGAGATGCCCGACATTGTTGTCAAAGTCGTTTGCAGATATCGGGCTGAACTCTTCTTCAAGATCTCTCGAAAAACCAAGCTCTCTCGCTTGTTCAACGCGTGGACAGATAGGATGGAGAGGAATGGTGGGAAGAAGCTAGACGCAAAGGTGGCCGAGACAAGGGATCCACCGTCAACCAAATCCGACACGGGCTCAACTTCTGGGAGTGGCCCGCTTCAATTCATCTTTACTCACAACGGGAGAGCCGTGGAGGCAGAACATACACCGGAAGACGCTGGTATGGAGGATGGGGATGAGATCTTGGCGGTGGAACTAATGGATTTGACGGAGAGTCCTGGTGACGAGGAATGGGTGCGTAATTGGATCGACTTGCTTTGTTGTTATTGACAAGTCATTTCCTCTTTTCTTCAGGACGACCTCGTAGAACCGCACCGTCAAACCCTAATCAAAAACTGGACCGACGATCCGCAGGAGTAAGTCTGTTTCCAGACACTTTGGAAACGCCTAATTGTTCCCGTAGAGCGAAGAGGTCTCTTCAGGAACTTTTCGATGGGGTGTGCGTGACTCTGGCTTCATGGCCGAACTACTTACTCATTCTGGTTCAGTGTACGAGAGCGTTTAAAGGAAGTTCTCCGACAGTACGAGCTTAGAGAACGACATTTCGAATGTGTTATCCGTTCAAAAGAACTGGAGGTTCTGTTATCTCGGGCTCGTGCAGCGGAGCAAAAACAACTAGCAGAGGGTGAACGTAATCGCCTGGAGAAATGTGAAGAGGAGGTATGATCCCATTTTCATTCAATGAATCCACATATGTCTAGACCTACTATCCTCTCACCGATAGTGCATACAACTCCGCCGGGAAATCGAAGACGCGCAGAACGGGCAGACGCTATTGATAGATAAGCTGATACAATGTTGTAAAGAGGTAAGTTTATAGCTTTCCCCATGAGTTATCCTGCTAGCCTTTCAACCTGGTACTGATCGATAGATCCGGACTGACAAGCCGAATACGGAGCGTACTCAACGATTATTCGCATCGTTGCGGGAAGAATTGGAGAAGAGGTCACAGGGGAAGGGAGCGTTGAATGGTACAAATGGTCCCAACAACGTGAAACAACTATCAGAACCAGCATCGCAGGCATCCGTGGGCGGATGACCGACAGTCGTTCTTTGTCCAATTCCATGTAACTGGATTATAATACATTCCTCTAAAAACTACCAACAATGTCTTGTGCTAGAGACAGCGGTCCATGATGATGATGTAAAGTCCTATGAGTTCAACGTCCAAGATATTCCTTATTATACTAATGCGTCAAGTTCTTCGATGGAACCTACGATCCCTGACTTGGAGTATGTCTTACCCTTGACCCCCTCCAAACCCTCTCCAGCGTAAGACACCAGTGGTGCCAGCTCAATCTCTACCCCATCCTTAACTGTTGCTCCTGCATTCTCCAAGAACCGTCTATGCTGAGCAAGCAAGTCTCGTCGACTGGTCTCTGGATCGTCTGATCCAGTCCCAGGAGCGTTTTTCAGCGGACTGAACTCGTCATGTCTCGCCACTTCCAACACCTTGAAACGTTCGGTATAGGGGAATACGTCGAACACGAACATCTCGAGTTTCATGCCGTTTGGCTTCGTTGGCTTAACCAACTCGCCAGACTCGATGTCTACGTGAGGAATTTTCTTGCGAGCAATATGGAAAGCGAGCTCTTCCTCGAATTCCTCGACCTTATTCAGGTATTCTGTAGTGTAGAAATGGTTCGCAATGTTGCCTGCACGGAACGCTAGCTCTCCAGTTTCTGGATCTCTCCGTTCAGCTTGCTCCTGAGAAATCTCCGAGTATTCGACAACTGAGAACTTGGAGCCGCGACAGGCGACAACACCAACGGATTCAGTGGGGGAGGATTTAGGCACAACTTTGGCAGCGCAATCAGCCTGGTTTGAGATTGAATATCCTAGGAAAATGGGATCGGCTACTCGAACGAGGCAATTGTCAACGCAGTATGCATGGACATACTTGACCTTGCGTGAGGCGAGGTCACTAAGGACAGTGCGAGATGGATCTGAGGACGAGAGTGGAGAGCGTGTAGCAGCGTAGAGGCCACCGTTTCCATCGGGGGCAACGGCGACATGAGATGGGCTGTCTAAAAGAACTTTACCCTCCATAGTTAGGCAAGGCAAGGTCCCTGGCAAATATTTTATATCACACAGATGCAAATAGTCATGAGGACAAACAACACACCTTGCTCGAAAAATATGACATTGGTACTATCTAATCCAAAGTACTGATTCTTTGCAAAGAATGCTTCTGTCTCAGGACGCGTGGGACCGCTGGTCATAACGTACCAAGGAATGATGACACTCCCAGTTGGCTTTCCAAACTCCTTCTCTGCTACAGTCTGCAATCGAGCTACACGCTCAGCTTGATATTGGAACAAGGATTTGTGGGAAGGCAATCCAATATCGTAGCATCCTTTGGGCGCGCTGCTACCCAGACGAGTGCCTTGTCCTCCGGCCATGAGGAGAACGCCCACCTGGCCATCCGCAATGGCCGCTAGACCGATCTTGTTCCATTGAGCGTCTTTTACAGGATCGCCAACGGAATCAGTTGAAGATTTTGGCAGTGGGTCGATGGTTTGAGTGGGCGCATTAGGGTCTTCAGCGCTGACTGCTTTCTTGTAGATTCTATTGACGCGTTCAATGTCGAGAGAGTCGAGTTGAGCTGATAGTGATGTACGTTCGTCTTCTGAAAGGGTATTCCAGAATTTGAGAAGATGGCCTTGGCCAGCACTTTCGTATTTTTGTGCGAGAGCCTCGTAAGACATGTCAGGATGAAATGAGGAGGGAAGAGTAAGTGAATTAGTGAAGGGCCTGAACAAGGTATATATATACCCGTTGCCACGTTGTTACTGCATTGCCTTTCGAATTCATGATCATGTCCTCCCGCATCCAAGCTGTCGCAGCGACGCGCCTGCCCTTGGGCGCTCTGACTTTGACGGTGTTCCCGGATCGTATACATATGTAGCAAGCTGGGGCATTCTGAGACGTGTCAAGTGAGAGGGTTTCTATCTCCTGAAGAAGCCAACTCCTACTCAATTGAACAATCATCATTGAATCAAGACTAATGGATACTGATGGCGTTTCTCAAGCCTGTTCATGTGCTTACCGAACATGGTAATTATTGATTCAATCCAGAACCATGGTTTATTGGACTCTTCAGACAAATCAATGCGCTACGTGAGCCAGATACATTATACATCATTATCTAGTAGTCGTGATAGATCACCACAGTCGATTCAACCTTTCAGTGTACTCCGTACCTTATAATACATGAGAGGTTGAAGTTACAGCGAAGTTAAGGACAATTTTCAACCGAATTCACGCGTCTATGTGCACAAAATGAGCCAATGAGACTGGGGAAACTCATTTAGCTCACAGCTAACAAGAAACAGATGCTTTTACCATGACCGGACAGTGTATTGCAGACNCGTAAAGACACAGCTACCCCAACAAACTAAGTATCATAGTGTACTAACTTTCCTGATTCCGCATCTTCTTGTACAGGTTGATAATGAGATCGTTGGCGGTCAGTGTGATAATACTGCAGAGTAAAGCATATATTAATACACATAATAAAGAGAGATAAACATGGTTTGCGTACGTGTGTGGTGCTATGCGCAGGAAGTGTGCGGTGGAGCCTGGACGAGAGGCAATCAGCCAGGAGCTTGACGGAAATGAGGCAGCTGCTCACCCTTGTACCACCCCCGAACTCCTTCAGTCTTGAAAGTTTTCCACAGGCAGTCGATGGGATTTTTGTATAATGTACCTACAACCCTCCCATTGGCATTTTTGATGGTTGGTTGGTTATACACCCGCGTCAACGCCTACGGACAGGTAGCGTCAGTGTAGAAGGAAGGGACGTTGTGGAGGATCACTGACAGTATCTGCTGGTTGCATTACAACACACTGAACTCGGTTTATCAGAGAATCCCTTAAGAAGTCTAGGGTACACATACCACACAAGCTCCTGAAATAGTGCTACTGGCAAGGAACGTCCATGCACTGTCATTAGGCAATATATCATACTTAACAAGCTGTCTTTTGGTAAAATTATAACTGGGTAGTTGTACCTGAGTGTATGTCAGTCGACAGCCCGATCCGGTACTTGCGAACTTACTGAGGATCCCATTGCTGTCCGTAGTATGGCTGCATCAATTCCTCGTATTAACCGCGGGGTCCCTCATTACGAAAGATAGTAGAAAGAGCATCGATGGAATGTTTATAATGATGTTGAGTGCCGACAGGGAGCGCTGGGGAGAAAGCCTGATACACATTCAGCACAAAATATCTGTAAAGTCTGATCATGATAGCGTACCTGCATCCGTGCTTTGATCAAAAACAGTGGATTACCAAACGATGCTGTGGAATTTAAAATGGTTAGACTCTGGTGGGGATACCCAAAAGAAATCTACCTCCTACAGCCCCACTTGTGGCACCGGCGAGGACCGAGGTGAATGGGAGCTGATCCTCGGCCGAATATCCGAAGAGGCGGTTAAGGGAGTGTCTAAAGGGCTCATAAAATCCTGTGGTATGGAAAAAGGGCAATGCATGGGCAAATAGCTCACGGAAGGACTCAAGCGTGATAATTACCCAGNCGAGAGCCATTCAAGAGAATCTATAAGGGATCAGAACTAAGTTGTGTTGAGTGAGCATCAGACTGACTTGATATGCGTACTGTAATTCACGATATGAGCACCGACAAAACAAGAGCAAGTATACACGCACAGCAGGAGAAAGTCCCCTCTGCAAACCTCGAATTCCCTCGTTCTTCCATGTCTTCCGTAACACGTCCACAGCATTGTTGTATACTTTGGGAGCATCACCTTTGACCAATTCTCCTTGGATTTGCAGCCGAGTTTTAGCAACTTCAGCTGGATTGCTAACCGTAACCTATGAAAAGAAGCGTGTTCAGAGACACCAAGGGTAGTCTGCGAATAATTGCCCAACAAACCGCAATACACGCAGCAATTCCTCCACAGACAAAACTTTCTCCCGTCGATAACCTTTTCGTGGCCGAAGACGTCATTGTAGCTTGGATATCCCCCAGAGAATCGGAAGAAGGTCGTATATGTCAAGTCGAGCCGTGTGTATTTATGCCTAGCGATGTTTGCCAAATTATCCACAGATTGTCTCGCCTGCTTGGAGAGCTGAGTGCGGAAACTTGCTTATTACGGAGGAAGGGAGAAAAGGTTAGAGGGAAGCTACAGGCTCCGAGGGCTTTTGGTCAATTCAGAAACCCGAAGACTAGGATATCTCCGGGGGCGAAAGGGAACGTGTATTGGAGGTGGAGGAAGGGGTAACAGTAGAGCCCAAAGGAGATTTCATGAGTGCAATTGAGATCACGTGCACGTGTTAGCTTACCTAAACAAATATGGCTATGGCCGGTCCGCGCTCGTTCCGCTTTCCTTCCACTGCCCCCAACGTCGGGCGTTGTGCTGGGAAGACATCCTGGCCAGATGAGCTATCCAATCAGCACGCATACCGTTATACTAGTTGGGATTCTAGCTGTGGTGCTTCCCTTTGTTTCCCGCGTCATATCTTCACCTGTGGTACTTCTCCTCCTGTCACCTTTCTTACTCTTCTTCCTGGGTGTATCCTTCCTCGTTCTCCACGTGTTCCTGGGTCATATATTGGATGAACGGAGAAGAAGAAAACGCGTGGATCTAACCTACTCTGCCCAACCATTTGCATTTTCCACCCCGGCGGCATGGCAAGCTGTCTTGACGCGCTCTCAATGGTCCCAGAACACACCCCAATCTTTTCCACCGCTCATTCCCGAATCACCCGTATTATCTGCGGCTCTCAATGAAATCTTGATTATGATTGTTCGCGACTTCGTCTTGACATGGTACAAAGACTTATCGCTGTCCCCTTCCTTTCCTTTAGCAGTCTCTACCTTGCTACACACATCGCTCGACAGGCTTGGGGACCGAGCGTTAGACCTTGACTTGCCCTCCATTCTTGTGAAACGTATCCTTCCACGAATTACTACCCATATTGAGCAGTTTCGACAGTCGGAGATTGCCTTGCGTGGTGCAGGCTTGGAGCGCCGACTCACCCAATCGGAAGAGTTGGACCTTCTCTTAGCAAGCAAGTACACCACTGGCAAGGACGCTGAGAAACTCCATCCCGCTATCGACAATCTCTCCACTTCTTTTACTCGGCAGAGTGAAGAAACCCATTTGAAACACCTGGTGGACAAAGTACTACCCTTCGTCTTACCAGATGTCGAGGGAAAGAGCACAGCTCTCAAAATTGTGGCCCGGGAGATAGTCTCATGCTCAGTTCTTTATCCAGTCATGGAGATGCTGTCAGATCCTGACTTCTGGAATCGTGCTATTGACCAAATTGTATGTCTCCCTTTCTAGATGTTTTAACTACAGGAAACCTGATTGTATATTCAGGCTGGAGCAGCTATCCATCAACAGTAAGCTCATTCAAGCTCTAACCCATAGCCTCGTCTCATACGCTCCTAGGAAGTTGATCACGAAAGTCCGGCATGTGCTCGAAGCCCAATCTCCAAGGCCTCGTCAACACCGACTTTCGTCCCCGCCTGTTGTTGGCTCTACCACTGAGCGCATCACAATTCGCACAGATATTCGCCAGTTTGAATCTTTTCTGCGGAGTATCAATCGATGCTCTTCTCTATTAGATGCACGACGGTTGAAGAACGACATTGTCGGCGAGATTCGTCGAACAAGGATACTTCTAGGTATGGCGATGACATACACTTGAGCAGAGGTAGCGCCTGATTCATACACAGGTAACCACGAGAATGAGGATTGGATCAACGGAGAGAAAACTGAGGATATCGTTGCATTTCTGGATCGCTTATATACGGCAAAGCGCAAGGTTGAGCAGAGGATTGTCATGTTGGGAGGAGACGATGATTCGGTATGTCATTAGTGGCGAAGCCAGGCATACATATATTTATCATATTTGTAGCAAAGACCGACGTCGGCTCTTCAAGAGAATGCTCAAAGAGCTGGTTTAACGCTTCGTGATATTCTGAGGAATCCTTCCTCTCTTTCGTACTTCATGGAGTTTATGGACCGGCGAAAWCGATCTCTCCTCGTGCAGTTTTGGCTTACTGTAGAGAGTTTCAAAAATCCTCTAGAATCGGTGGACTCAGGCTCCGATGATGATGACGATCCTCTTCAAGATCCCAGCTCCGCAGAGACAGCCAGGGAAGACATATCGATGATTCATGAGCTCTATTTCTCCAGCAGAACCCCTCATCCTTTGCTTTCTTCCATCCCTTCAAAATATGTGGATACGATAAGGGAATTTGTCGAGCAAGAGTCTCCTTCTCTCGCGAGCCAACGCAAGGCTCGAAGAAGTGTATTCCTTGCACAAGGTCAGCTCGAGAGGGACATGGAGCAGGACTTTGAGGACTTCGAACGCTCTGAGCTCTGGTTTCGAGCCATCGGTGATACCGATTTCAGGCCAGAGTCCTCCCTTGCGAAGGAACGAGGTGCATCGAGCTATCGGCCTTTGTCCCCCAGTCCTGCACCATCTCTGGCAAAATCATCCTACAAGCATCCCCTGATCCGCCACTCAGATTCTACACCCATCATTCCTATGCGTCGAACGGAGAGTTCAGGCTCAGCAAACTCCATCCAGAGTGTTTCCTCTGTCCCTGTGCGGAATCCTCCATCCAATATTGAACTCTTTATGTCGCCTGTGACAGAACACTCAGAACTCTCTCGTGCTCCCTTGTTCGACGACCCTGTTGATCGGGAGCAAAGAGTAGAAGAGCAAAGGATGGACGCAATACGGTCTGCCCTGACAGATATCATTGCGTTAGAGCAGAACGAAACTCCTCCAGCGGGGGACGATCCAGCACAAAGTTTTGCTCCACGCCATGCCACAAGGCCTTCTGTCGAGGGTAGGAAGAACAGACGGCCCATGTTCGATGATTATATCGACGAAGAAAGAGAAGATATAGGAGAAGGGGACACAGCCGACGATTTTTCTGAGTCAAAGAAAACCTTCCAATTAGCCGCTCCAGGTGATCTCCAACTCTCTTATGAAATTGCTCGACTTGGCGATAAAATTACGACACTTCAAACTCAAGAAACCATGTTAAACACCCTCATCCGCAAAGCTGAACTGACTGGGGATACCCAAGAGCTTAAACTATTGGCTGAGTCCAAATCTGCCATGAACCGTGAGATCCGCGAGTATCAGTTCCAGAAGAATCAATACGAGCAACAGGAATCAGCCAACCGTCTCATCTCCGATCGTACCAAGGTATCGATAGTGAGTTCGACCAATACAGAGGAAGAAGGGAAGACTGTCGTCAGGTATCTTGTGGAGGTTCAACAGCTCGCTCCTGATGGGACTTTCGCTTCAGGTTGGGTAGTTGCAAGAAGATATAACGAGTTCTTGAGCATCCACAACAAACTGAGGGAAAAGTTTGCACTTGTCCGGACATTGGAGTTTCCAGGAAGACGGTTGGTGACAGCTCTATCGACCAACCTCGTTGACACCCGCAAGGTAGCCCTAGAAAAATACCTCCAGGTTAGCAGACCCTTCATCCCTCATTGTGTTGTACCCTTTCCCCTAATTGTGATACTCCAGAGTTTGATAGCCATCCCTATTATATGTGAAAGTGAAGAGTTGCGAGCATTCTTATCTCGTGATTCGCCCTTCTCTACACAGGACATTCCCACCAGCGCAAAGCCACCTCCAGGATTCTCAGGCTCAGATCTAGTTCGAAATGTGTACCGTTCTGTCGCTGACAGCATCGACGACATGATTTTTGGGCCATCTATGCTAGACGTGATGATTCAACGCCTAACAAGACAAGCGGCAGAATTTGTTGGAATCGTTGGGGCAGGTGTTACGGACGAAGATCTTGTAGCGCAGGCTCTTAATGCATCGGGAAAGTCTGCTTCGCTGATGCAACTGTTTGCGGACCTCAAACCGTTAGACGGAGAATCATTAACATCAACTTTCTCGGGACCAATATGTGATTTAGTCCTCGCAGTGTTTGAGCTAAACAAGGAGAACAATTGGCTTCGTCGGCAAGCTATCGTAATCATCTTGCAACAGGTCCTAGGGGGAACGATAGAGCGGTATTCTCCAATCTTCTTTTCCACATCGTCTTATTTCTAACGAATTCTCTCCTGCTGTGTAGAAAGATCAGAGAGACAACGAAGTCACTCATGGATGAATCACGCCTGATGGGCTATCTCAAGATCTTCCGGGACAGTTTATGGCCCGGTGGCAAGCTCAAATCTGCAGGAGTGCCCAGGACAACGGAAGAAAAACTCAGGACCCGAGATGATGCAAACCGGAAATTGTCTGCACTCTTTCCAGGTGCGCTAACTGCTGTTCAGTATTGCCTGCCGTTTGACTGTGTTTCTAGACCTCGCTGCAAATATGATCGGTAGATCTAATGCACGAAGAGGAGCGCGTCGGATTTTTGCAGTCCTTCAGAACAAGCGTCTTAATCARCACATAATGTATACTATCGTCGATGAGGTATTTTCGTTTTCCCCCTGTTGTGTCGTAACTCTCCACTCATACTCATGTTTGGCGTAGGTATTCAGTGCACTCTTCCCAGAAGCTAATTTGAACACCTCACGTCAATCATAGCTACTACTTAGTAATGACCACCATCACGACTTCATGAGTATCATTATTGTTTTTTTTTGCAAAGAATTTGTGTTACGGAATAATTTGCATGTTGTCGTCCAGCGGTGCGGCATCAACAGGAACGTCAATCGTCTCAACCACATTAAGCTCTGCCTCTACGTCTGTTTCTGTCTTCGCTTTCTTCTTGCGATGGCGGTGACACAATGCTCCCGACACTGAAACGTCACCATATCTGTAGAACCAAGTTTAACAATTKAAGAATATGATGTTTACTAAAACATACATTTTAATGGCATGTAGGATGTACCCTCCTGACCCCGATGTATTCATTGTTGGGTGCGTACGCCCAGGTAATACCTATTCTAGGTTTAGCTTGTCATGCAGCAGTATATGTGGGACCAGCGTACCTGATAACGGCGCATCCATGCTTCAGTCACCGATGGACATAGATACTGGGGTAATATGCGCATTTTATTTTGAAGCTCGGTCACTGTCTGTGAATTCCTAAGTATGGATGTGGACGATGTTCAATAGAACAAACTGACCTGGACATGGGGACTATACACTACTATAGACGCAGATCCCGCCACATAAGGTGTTAAAACTTCTAGGATGGAAAACGGGTCATACTCGCTAGCCACTATTAACCTGCGGGGAAATTAACAAGTGGGAAATTACAGAAATTTGGTACACGAACGAATCAAATTCGCCAGAGAAGAGCTCCTCCCGCACGTTGTTCAGGGTTTCATTCATTCCTTTGCGTTTTCGTAACCGTGACTTTTGACGGTCGGATTGAATTTGTTCTGATGGAATCTCCGAAGGTGGCATCACTGCAGAGAACATAGTGAGATAGTGAAATACGACGTTGAAAGCAAGATAGCACGTACGAGGGACATGGTCTTCATCGGCAGTCGCCCAGTTTAAAGAAGCAAGCACGGGATTAACCAAGTCCGGCGTAAAGTTCATATTCACTAAGACCGGATAAGCTGGAGGAGAATCGGTGTCACATATAGTTATCAGACGGCCTTCTCCTAGGTGGTGAAAGCAATGAATATGCAGAGGCTACACGAAGAGTCGTTGTAACGTACCTCCCATTCTTTCCAGGATGCCGGCGACAACAAGCCCAGATGCATCATCAACAGCAATGTAACGACCACCGGGCCTTATGTTTGCCATGTTAAGGATTTGTGACAGTGAATCCGCACGAATGTCGCGGATCCGATTTTGGTCTTTTGAGAACCAGTACTCACAAACATTGTGAATTGTGGGCTCAATCGTTGTAAATGTTTTAGAATACCTGGAAATAATGAACACAACCGAAGAAATGAGGAAGTTTGCCAGACATACTTGGCTTCCTTTCGTTTCTTGTATTTCTCCTTACTATACTCTGTCTTCAACGAATAGTTCGCATGTTGTTCAATCTGCATCTTTATGATGTCCTGCCCGTATCAAGGGATGAGCGAGGGGGGTAAATTATCAGAGTGAGTTTGAATACAGAAGCATGCATCCCAGATTGTTTCAAAGCTTGTATCTCCACAATGGTCAAAGGTTGGACAAATTCGCCATCATTTATAAGCTCATTTGTAGCGTCAGTGTCCTCTGTAGACACACCTGTGAGCTTCAGATTTGATTATGTTGTCATAGAGCCTACCAACTTCCTGAAGAGTACGTGCCGGGACGACTTTCAGCTTTTTATCGACCATTTCATAAGTCAGACCATAGGGTTGACCGATCAGTTCGTTCGCAAAGAAACTGCCCACTCGTCCAGCAGTAACAGTCCTGGATTAAAGTTGAACGTTACCAAATAATTTGTGGAGGGGGTACATACGCATTCTTGTCAATCTTGACACCCTTAACATCCCCCTTCGGAAGCCTTAACAGAACAGTGTTACCAGAACGAATTCTTTTTGTTTCATTCGGAGGTTTAATGGTTGATGTAGACGCGTCGCTGTTGAGTTCCATGCTCGATGAAGGTAAGAGGGTAAAAAAGGTGGATGTGATTTTCTGTCCGATCAATTTTGTGTTGCTCACTCCCGTCTCTCCGCCATGACGTCTATTTCGCTTCCCGATGAGCTCTCACATCTTATCACCAGTTTCCTGCCTTCAACGGATACAGACAGTCGATCAAAAGCATACCTCACACTCTCTGCATTCTGTCAAGGAGTCAGAACCAAATATCTGGTCAAGGGAAAACAGCCTGATCCGGGGACAGAAGCATTGGTCAAAGTCTTTTCACCTCTCATTCTCCCTCGTTTACAAGACACAGAGGAGGAATCACTACTCATTGGCATATCCTTCCTTACAGCGCTGTTCCAAGTTGATTGGGAATCAGCATCGTCGATATTCCAAGAAGATGGGGTCCTTGAGTTGGTCATGGACAGCGTTGATCTTACTCCCTCAGAAGATCTGGCGACTCTAGTTGCCCAGCTGTTAAGCCAGGCCCTAGGACACAAACTCTGCCGGTCCATAATCACTACACAAACCATCCAATGGCTGGAAGTACAGGCACGCCAGAAGCATTCGACCCCCCTACGCGCAGCTGCTGCCATCTCTCTCATCAAATTTTCTAAGGGCAGCTCGTTAGACAAGTCTGAGATAAAAGGTGCAGAGGAGGATATCGTGACTGGTTATACGAAGGATGATGAACTCTCTGGAATGATGAGAGAGATGGTCATTGGTGGAGAAGACAGGTCCTCTATCTCCGATGCAGTGGAGGGTCTGGCATACCTCAGTACCGATCCAGATGTGAAAGAGACACTTTCCAAGGACCCCCAATTTCTTCAGAAACTCTTTGGCCTTATTCCCAGACGAAATGTTGGGACGGTAGAGCCCAATCATACCATTCTATACGGTGTTACTTCCATCATTTGTAACATTTGCGCTTATCTTCCTCCTCTCTCGGAGGAGCAGGCTCAGATGGAAAAACTACGGAAGATGGCAAAGGCATCGAGTGTTTCCAAGGATACATTCGAAACATCCCCTCTCAACGACGATAGCCATGTTAAAGCGAGGGTAGTGCGACTCGTCAATGCAGGCGTTTTAGACGTTTTTGCAGGAGCTGCGTCCAGTCTTGACAGTCCTTCGATTAGAATCAATGTAGGAAAGGCTCTACTGAGTATCATATCCGACAAAGACCACCGAGGCAAAGTCTTGCAGAGCGGAGGAAGTAAGATTCTGGCAATCATTATCAAACATGGGCTCCCACCGGCAACAGCACAAGCTTCAGACACTGATATTGTTTATCTTGATCCTATCCAAGCTCTTGCCAAGCTTTCCATTACTTCCTCTCCCCTCCAAGTTTTNGGACCTAATGTAGGAGCTGTCTATGATGCTATCAGGCCTCTCTCAATCCTTTCCCAACACTCATCCTCGACATTGCTGCAGCGGTTTGAAGCTATCATGGCCCTCACAAACCTCGCCACGCAGAGCCAGGAGGCGTCTTCCCGAATCGCTTCAGCTGAAGGCCTGCTGAATCGAATCGAGCTTATGCTCCTAGAAGACCATGTTATGATTCGCAGGGCTGCGATGGAGCTGATCTGCAACTTAATCGTTGGCTCGGATGAGGTTTTCGAGAGGTATGGTGGCGGATCGGACCATCTTGAGGGCGCCAGATCCAAGTTACAAGTCCTTGTCGCGTTGTCAGACGTAGATGATACTCCGACCAGAATTGCAGCCTCAGGAGCACTGGCAACTCTAACTGTGGCACCTCCTGCTTGTGTCAATCTCCTTGCCCTCCAAGCAGAGCGTCACAGGGTTTTTCCTATCCTAGCCCAACTTATCGATCCATCCGTCGTCGAGGACGCTGTCGACACAGAAAAAATACCTGCGCTGATCCATCGAGGCGTCGTGTGTGCTAAAAACATTCTGACGAGCATACAAGACCCAGCACTAAAGAAACAGATGGCGGGGGAGGCTACGGAGTCAGGCTTGCTACAAGCAATGGTCAATACACTCAAATCTTCCGAGGCTCCGGAAATTACACAACCCATCGCGGAAGTTCTGAAATCTCTGGTAAAAATCGCATAGTAGACTATTATAATAACAGTATATCACCTATTATCTATATGTAGTGGTCGGTATTTACTATCGCTCATGACACCCCATAAGATCGTCTCTATATCTAACACGCCCACCAATTGTCTACTATGTGAAAATCCGTCGGAATCTACCTCTCATTTCGGGCTAATTAACATACAGCACTGCGGGTGGTGGCGGTGGCGGCAAAGGCCGATGACGACAATCAGCAAGTTCCCCCAAGCCTTCTAATTCCTACCAACACTACCCAGGCTTCTTATATAACTCTTTCCTTTTCCTATATCACACCCTTCTGGGGACTATTACCCTGTGATGGTTCGAGTTTCTTCCTGTTAACACGGTTTGCTATATCCTAATTGCGTGATATGCCAGGCGCCATCGAAGAAAGCGGGGAAGAAGGTGACCACTGCGCCTAAGAAGGCGGGAGGGGCAGGAAAAGTGGCAAAGGTACGTAGCATTATACAACTTAGTAGTTCAATGTTCACCACTGAAATCTGAAATGGATTGACAGGCCGATTGGAAAGAAGGATTCAAGAAGAAGCAGGTTGGCGTGTCCGACATGACCTTGCTCACAACTATTAGCAACGAGAGTATCAACGAGAATCTGCAGAAGCGATGGACTAACGCAGAAATCTACACATACATTGGTGGTGTACTGATCTCTGTCAACCCTTTCCGCGGTCAGTCTCATTCTATCAGAACGCGTAGTTTAGTTCTGCTCATTGTGTTTAGACCTCGGAATCTATGGCGATGAGACCCTCGAGAAATACAAAGGAAAGAATAGGCTTGAAGTTCCACCCCACGTCTTTGCCATCGCTGAATCTGCATACTACAACATGAATGCCTATCACGAAAACCAATGTGTAATCATCTCTGGGGAATCTGGGGCAGGAAAGACTGAGGCAGCAAAACGAATCATGCAGTATATTGCTGCTGTATCCGGTGGACAGGATAGCAGCATTCAGGAGATCAAGGACATGGTGCTAGCTACCAATCCTCTATTAGAGAGTTTCGGTTGCGCAAAAACCCTACGAAACAACAACTCTAGTAGACATGTATGTGCAATGAGGCCTACACGATATTCAATTCCTGATATACTATGCAGGGGAAATATCTCGAGATCATGTTCAATTCCCGTGGAGAACCTGTGGGTGCGCAGATCACCAACTATTTGCTCGAGAAGGGTCGCGTCGTTGGCCAGATTGAGAACGAACGGGATTTCCATATATTCTACCAGTTCACTAAGGGTGCTTCAGATGACCAACGGAGTAAGTTCTTGTCGTATTCCTTCCGAATCCTAGTTAATCATGTTATTCCAGATGCATTTGGGTTACAAGGTCCTGAAGCGTATGCTTACACCAGTGTGAGCAACTGCTTGGAGGTGCCAGGGATCGACGATGTTGCCGAGTATCACGACACGATTGTCAGTCTCTTGATTTTGTCTAATCTTCAAAGGTTTATTTGAATTGCAGAAAGCCATGCAAGTGATCGGTCTAACAGCAGAAGAGCAGAACGATATCTGGCGAATGCTCGCTGTCATCCTCTGGCTAGGAAATGTTCAGTTTGAAGAGGATGATAGCGGAAATTCTGTGGTCTCTGATACAACAGTGACAGATTTCGTGGCCTACCTTCTCGAGGTCGATGCTACTTTCGTTCAGAAAGTCATGACGATTAGGGTCATGGAAACTCAGCGCGGAGGGCGCCGAGGATCTGTGTACGATGTTCCTCTTAATCCAGCTCAGGCCACATCGGGGCGGGACGCTCTGGCCAAGGCGATCTATAACAATCTTTTCGAATGGATCGTATCCAGGATTAATGTATCCATGAAGCCGCGCACAGCTCACGAGCATATTATCGGTATCTTGGTGAGCACTTCAAGGTATTCACAGTATGCCAATACTTACGCAACCTCGTAGGATATCTTCGGCTTTGAAATCTTCGAGGACAACTCTTTCGAACAGCTTTGCATCAATTACGTCAACGAGAAGCTCCAACAAATATTCATCGAGTTAACCCTGAAGACGGAGCAAGAAGAATATGTGCGCGAGCAAATCAAATGGACTCCAATCAAATACTTCAATAATAAGATTGTCTGTGATCTTATCGAAGAACGTAGACCTCCCGGGATCTTCGCTGCCCTTAATGATGCATGTGCTACTGCCCATGCAGATCCTTCTGCTGCCGACAACAGTTTTGTTCAACGTACCGCTATGCTTTCCTCTAACCCCCATTTCGAATCTCGTGGTGCACAGTTCTTGGTCAGACATTATGCTGGAGACGTTATGTACAACATCAGTGGAATGACTGACAAGAATAAGGATTCGTTAATCAAAGACCTTTTCGACTTGATATCTTCAAGCGGAAACCAGTTTTTGCAAACCATATTTCCCGACCGGCCAGACCCCAACAACAAGAAACGGCCTCCGACTGCTGGAGACAGAATCAAGGCATGTTCATCCATGTTTATTTGTCTTAACGATGACTCACGTCTCCCATGAAGACGTCTGCTGGAGCGCTTGTTGACAACCTCATGAAAGCGCAACCATCCTATATCCGCACGATCAAGTCCAACCAGAACAGAAGCGCAACAGAGTATGACTCAAAGGCAATCCTCCACCAGATTAAGTATCTTGGCTTACAAGAGAATATTCGTGTGCGTCGCGCTGGATTCGCATATCGTAATACTTTTGAAAAGATGGTCGAGCGTTTTTATCTTCTTTCTCCCAACACTTCATATGCTGGAGAATACACTTGGAGTGGTGACTCGAAGACGGGATGTGAGCAAATCCTCAAAGATACCGGCATTGCCAAAGAGGAGTGGCAAATGGGTGTCACGAAGGCGTTCATCAAGAACCCCGAAACTGTGAGCTTCACTTAGTGGGAATTCAGCCAGAACAATACTAATGCTAAGRCTTTGGCACGTAGCTGTTCGCTCTAGAGACCATGCGCGATCGCTATTGGCATAACATGGCCGCTCGCATCCAACGCGCGTTTAGGAACTATATGCGTTACAAACATGAATGTGCTCGCCGGATCCAGAGATTTTGGAAGAATAACAAGGAAGCGATCGTGTATGCGCAGACTCGGGAATATGGCCACACAATCTTGGCAGGTCGCAAGGAACGTCGCCGTTTCAGTCTTCTTAGCTATCGTCGCTTTATGGGTGACTACTTGGACATCAACGGGAAAAGTACACTCGGAGAAGAGCTTGCATCTGCGTGTAGTATTGGCAGTATGTTGGGCTCATCGCTTTCCCATGATGATGTACTAAATTCACATTTAGACGATGAAGTGACATTCAGCGGAAGGATCCAACTGCTTGTCTCCAAGTTCGGACGCTCCAGCAAACTCAGCCCTCGGTTTATTGTCGTTGTGCGTCAAATAAATTATTTTAATGTCTTGTGTGGATTTGACTAGTCTTCTGCAGACTCAGAAAGCCGTTCACATTGTGATTACGACGGCAAGAGAGGGTCAAATATTCCAAACACTGGAACGCAAGATACCTTTGGTGACTATCAAGAGCATTGGAATGACCAATCTGCGAGACGATTGGATGGTAAGCCTTTTTGTGTTTGTGGATATTCGTTGCTCAATACTTCTCTTTCTAGTGTCTCAACCTCAGCACACCGTCTGAAGAAGGTGATCCTGTACTGACGACGTACTTCAAGACAGAGTTGTCTGCCAACCTTTTAACATTAACTCAAGCAAGCATCACTGTTAACATAGGCCCAGCGTGAGTGCCACTCCCTCGGAGCCTTTGCCATTACTCAAACTCGTTGTCAGCCTGGAATACGCTAAAAAGAAGGAAAAACGCGCGCAGATCAAGGTCTTGAAGGACGAAACTGTACAGAAAGACGACCTCTACAAAAGCCATACCATCCACGTGCCTTCGGGAGAGCCTCCGAATAGCGTCTCTATGCCTCCAGCAAAGCGAAAGGCTGGGGTTGTTCGCCCAATAACCCAGGGGAAACTGCTGAAAGCTGGAGGACCATCGGTAAGAATCTCGATGTATAGTTGTCTCTGTCTAGTGTCTCATGCCAATACATGATGCAGCAACCAGCCTCCAAACCTAAACCAACTGTTCGYCCATTACCAGGTCAATCYGCACCTGCCGCCGCCCCTACACCCGTTGCGAAGCCTGCGGCTCCCAAGCYAGCAGCTTCAACAGGCCGTGTCGCCGCTACAGCCCCTCGTACTGTTGCACCTCCACCRCCACCGCCACCACCGCCACCAGCCTCTGCGGAGCCATCAGTACCTATGTACAAGGCCAAGTATGCCTTTGATGGTCAGGAGGGTGAAATGACTTTGAAGAAAGATGATTTGGTAGAACTCGTGGAGAAAGATGACAATGGATGGTGGCTGGTGAAGAAAGGCGGAGCTGAAGGTTGGGCACCTCACAACTACCTCGAACTCGTTCCACCCGCGGCTGCTCCAGCGGCACCACCTCCACCTCCAAGAAGAGCGCCTGCGCCTGCACCCACTCCTGCTGCTGCACCCAAGCCCAGCGCCGCCAAAGTTCCTGTCCAGTCAGTCACTGCAAATGCTTCAGCRAAACCAGTGTCCGTCTTCCCGGGAATGGCTGCAGGCAATGGCTCTGCTACTCCCTGGAAGAAGCCTGCAGCACCAGCAGATGCACCCAGTTCAAGATCCGCTACTTCCACTGCAGGTAAAGCTCCTCCACCTGTTGCTGCTAAACCGAAGCCTGCCCCACCTCCTGTGGGTGCCAAACCAGGCGCCCCGAGAGTTCCAGGCAAGCCACCGGTCCCGACAGCTCCCCGTCCGCCTGCGGCAAGCGGAGGAGGTGCGCCCAAACCGGTAGCGAAGCCAGCAGCAGCAGGCGGCCAGCTAGATTTGGCTGCAGCTCTGGCTAAACGAGCTCAACAAATGAACTAGAGTGTGTACTGCATACCTGGTAGTACTGGCACAAACTATGAGACGGAGGCACGAATGAGAATTACTCTAGAGTTGGATTAGATTTGGACTACGTATGTATATATGCAAACAGTGACAGTTCGCCTAGTGTTGACCAGTTACCCTCTATTGCAAATAATCGCGCAGCCAAGTAAGTATATATGCGAGGAAGAATTGCTTTGCGGCGGGCTCAMAAGTCACAAATCCAATCCAAGTTTTCCTTTATTTCCAGTGGATGGCATGANGNGGCGTAATACTGAAATACAAAATGACTCCGTGAGGAACAGTATCTAAGTAGCGAGAGAAAAGCCAAATATATATACGTATGAAAGCATAACTCCGACAGTATGAATAGAAGAATAACATGAGGAAAGAATGTAGAGGGATAAATATGGATGGATGGTCCTAAGATGCGGTATATACTAGCTGAGGTCCTTCTACTACTTACTTTATAACACTTGCGAGGAGGTTGGTCATGAAAATGGGTGGGATGCTAATACTGAAAACATAAAACCAAATTAAATTAGGTGCTCTTTCTACCGTGGGCGAGTGATGAGAATTGGAGGTGCTGGACTGGGTGATTGGGATGCTCTGAAGCTGATGAGCTCTTCGACTTCTCCTTCCGACTCATACTCGTCGTCGCTGCTATCCGGAACGGCGACAAGTGTGGGGGATAATGGGGGTTTCCTCCCTTCGGTGTCCCCTGTATCTCGCCAATTCCGCACTTCCTCTGCACTCAATACCTTTGCCGTCCCTTTTGTAGAATCCACAAAGTCGGACGGCTTTGTTTCCAATGCCCGTTTCCCATGCTTTATTAGCTCGTCTATCATGAGACGGAGGCGCTGATAGCTTTCGTCGCCCGGTCGGGTATTAGGTTCCTCTGCGTCTTCCTCCTCCTCTTCCTCTTCTTCTTCCTCCTCCTCCTCGGTATCTTCTCGTTCATACTTGTGCTCTACTTCACGGAACTTGCGCGGAGGCAGTATCAGCCTGGACTCCCGCAGCTTGCGCCGTAGCTCACGGATCTCTTTGGCTTGTCTATGTTTCGTGGCCTCCAAAGAGGAATTGATCGCAAGAAGTGATCGGTTCGAAATCTCCAGGTCCTCGATCTACAGAGCTTCAAGTTAGCAGATGAAGGAGAACACAATGAACGAAGAACATTTACTTTTCGATTCGATTTCGCTTCTGCTTTAATGTTATCGTGACCGTCTCCGTCTTCCTCCGTCGAGTCACGATCATTGCCGCTGTCGTTTTCATCAGTAGATGTGAGATGTACAAGGTTCTCGAGTGCGTTATGGAGGCGATTCATGTTGCTATTGATGTTTCCGTTGAGTTTTGGACTGCTGGAGCTGTCGACGGAGAATGATGAAGATTGGGAAACAGAAGAATGTGACGAATATGATACAGCAGAGAGAGGGGGGGAGGTGGTGGGTAGAGGAATGAGCGAGGGGTCAGTTGGAAGAAATGGCTTGTGATGAGTATAAGTGAGGTCGTCGTCGTCTGGTAGGGATGCATGCCTGTGATGACTGGATGCTGAAGGAGAGGCGCGATGAAAGCCGCCATAGCGCGGTGGGTTGATGACAGGGCTTGAGCCTGTTGTCCTGGGATAGAACCCATTTTCCTTCGCCGTAGAGGGTGGTGCAGTGACGACACTTAGCGATAGACTAGAGGAGATAGAAGGAGTGCGCGCTCTGAGAGATAGTGAGCTGGAGGAGGAAGGCGAGGAAGGGTCGGGCTCTACGCCAAGCCTGGAGACCTTGGCTCTGATTCTGGGTATTGGCTGTGGGGAAGGGGGGCCACGGGAGGATATGCCGAGGTCTGAGAGTGGGTGGGTGAGGCTGGCACGGCGCCTCATTGACACATTCTCGTTGACATCACAGAGAGATGGGGGATAGTACGCGGTCTGGGGRGTGCCGGGATTGGAGAGAGTGACATGGGGTCGGAGAGTGTTCTGCGTCGATCGCAGAGTCGCGGGCCGCCCCTTCGACGGCACCGAGCCTGGAGCGTACGGCTTCAGAAACGGGGGGCGCACCGGCGACGCTGTYCGCGGTGCTCTCGCKGGAGATGGATCCCTCGCCCGCCCTGCTGGCCCTCTCGCCGGCGAGATAGCCCCAGTTCTCAGAGGAGGCCGGACCGGTGACCGTGCTCTTGGGGTCGTACTGGCGCTGGGCTTTATTGTGCTCCCAGCAGAGAGCGTAGTCGTCGTCGYTCGAGCGCTGACGGCAGAGAGTGTGCTGGCCTTCCGACCCAAAGTTTGCGGGGTTGCACTACYGTTAACTTTCGCCTTTGGCCTGAATGCTGAGGTCGTCACCGATATCGTGGATTTCGTGGGCGACGGTGGCCGGGGAGAAGCATTAATAGGTCGTGAAGTGGTGGTAGTCCCGCTAGTGACTTTGGCTGTTACCTGCACCATCGAACTCAACGTCTAATATGACGAGGAGCATAAGACGAGTGCCGGCTCACCTTTCTCTTCGGGACATCCATGAAATCACTGGCTCAGGCAGAAAAAGAAAGAAAGAGGTGGTGGTGGTGCTAATGGTCGCGTAAGTACAACTTGGAGCGATATCCAAATCCGAAAACCCTAGTCCACACGTGATGCTTAGCCGATAGATTGCTTCTCAATCGCCGCACTATGTACAATAATACAGACAGATTATTTTACACTCCGTCAATCTCACACTAAATTCTACAGTATTCCTTTTTTCTTCAGAACGTCTTCCACCACCTTTTCAACTAGTGATCGTATTCCCTCTCCGCCAGTGCCTCCCAGAGCAGCTTCGACTCCCTTTTGCACGTATTTGCCTACCATATCCACTTCAATATTCACCTTCGATCCTACTTTCTTTTTACTAAGAGTGATCTTCTCCTGCGTATGCTGGATGAGCATGACCCCGAACGTTCGTCGTTCGTCGTCCACCCCCGTTAAGGTCAGAGACGCCCCATCAATAGCGATAAATCCCTTGGGAATCAAGTACGGGAGTAAAGAAGGTCGAGCAGATGTGGGTTCAGGAAGCTGAAAGGTCAAACGCAGGGAATCACCGTCAGCCACGATTTCGATCAGAGTCGCCGTCTCGTCTACATGGCCCTACAACATGCCGGCCGGGGTAAGAAGGTACCAACAAGCGGAGAGATTAATCGGTTTCTAACCTGCACGAAATGACCACCAAACCGAACGTGAGTGCCCATAGCACGTTCGAGATTGAGCTGATCTCCAACTTGTCGTTCCCCTAGCGACATAAGTGATGGAATCGTTAGATTGTTTCCAATCTAAAGTAGGGAGTATGGCAATAATATTCACCTAAATCAGTTCTATCTAATGTTTCGTTTGCTAACCATACTTTGAACCAACCACCGTTCTCCTCCTTATCAAACTCGGTTACGGTTAGACAGGCACCGTTTGTTGCGATAGAATCTCCGATGTTACAGTCCCCCAAGATCGGAGCAGCATTTGAGATAGTCAATGTACATCCTCCGGAATCGACGACGATGTCGGAGACAGTTCCCAAGTGTTCGATCTATCCCTTGGGTTGTCAGTCAACACAGGCTCTGAAGAAAACTCCCCTAGATACACACCAATCCTGTGAACATAGTTGTGGTGTAAGGGAGAAAACCCAAAGGTCAGGAAGGAGGGGTCCCGGGTGACAAATCCTTCGAGTCAATCTGTCATCCCGTTCCGATCACCCTTCGACGTTGAGCATGAAAACGACGTACATATAAACCATACTGTACAGAGAGCAAAACGGAGCATCAGACACGTACGTATCGTTGAATACCGCCCTATCTTGAGAGAGAAGAGCAACATTAAAAGCTTCCTCGCGAAATGGGCCATCGTTCATTTTAYAGCCCANTTTTCACTACATATACATGGTCAAAATAGATCACCGTTCCTTATTGATATTTAATATTGATAGAGCACTTAGTTTTCCGAGTCGCTCTCTCCCTCGTCCACCAATGCAAGTGCTGCGAAYCGTCCTGCACCTTTYCCTTTCACATCGTCCTCRAAGTCTACTTCCTCTTCGGCGAGGATGTCTTCTTCCGTGAGCGCATCCTCGGATTCATTATCCTCACTTTCTGCACCAGATTCCTCCGCAGATTCTACGTCACTCTCATCAACTTCATCTTTCCCTGGGATCCAAGCTCCTACGCCTTCGATCTCTTCTTGTAAAGTAGACACATCTGTACCTGGTGGCCAAAATGACCATGGTATTCTTCCTTCGGCTACTGCACGCAAGACTGAAAAACGCAAAGATCAGTCAGTACCCAATCATGGTACTTGAACAAACAAACTTGAATTTCCAGCCCKATGRACRTCRGGACGWCCTGCTTTCGCTGTGACCCATCCTTTCTTATCTGCGTAGGCAGTGAGCACGTCCATAGCCGTCCATTTGAGTTCTTTCGCTTTGTCTCGTTTCATCATTCCATCACGCCACGTCCTTTTATCCTCCTCTTCTAGCGTATGTTGATTAGGATGGGTAAGCTGCAGAATCGTTTCCAAGGGCAAGTGCTGRCAMGCGAAGTGGACRCAAAGAGGCACTGCAGACACCTGCGATACGGGCAAAATACCAGAGAAGACCTTGRTAGATTGTCAGAGAAGGGTGTCCTCTCAGACAAGTGCAAACGATCACCTGCATCTCAAGCRGATTGGCATTCGGAAATACGAGACCTGGACAGTCAACGAACCGAATGTCAGGCGTCCAGAACAAGGTCTGAAAATGCTTCGTCTACAAACTCTGCCTTAAGTATTGACATTAGAACATGAGTTGTCTTCTCGCACCTTCCCCGGAGTCTTCGAAGCTCGCACTTTGGAGGCGCCAAATAAGGCGTTGAGAAGAGATGACTTGCCAACGTTGGGTTGTCCAATCAACCCGATGGTCAAGAAATCAGGGATCGTCTCAGAGCCAGACGAAGGGTCTTCCGAAGAGGCTGAGACACTAGGCTCTTCCTCCGGCGTACTCGAATCATCCTGATGCTTTTGAGACGCCAAAGCGCGCTCCCATCGAATGTCTGTCTTGACTTTTGGCTTCCAGGCCTTCAAGCGAGCTGGGTTCTCGCGCACCTTCTCTGGCGGGTCAAGCATTTCTCTATGCACTTGTCGTAGTGTATCGACCAAGTTAGATTTGAATGTTTGAGGGAGGGAAGGATCGAACAATTTCCCTCCTTGCCTGACCGCAGTTGCCTCTCTCTCGGCATATGATTCCACTTGAACGACTGGGATCCCAGGATAATGTTCTTTGAAATACTTTGTCCATATCTCTGAACGAGTAGGTCCTGATATATCAACTTTTGTGAGAACCAATATGATCTTTTGATCTTGGAGGTACTGGTAAAGGGAAGGGGGGAAATGAAGCAGCGGACACCGGGAGTCCAATAAAACAAGCAAAATATCAGCTATTTCGGTGACCCTCCATCTACGATAGACAGTAAAATTAGCCTCAAAAACCCTACTCGAATAATAGCGAGTCCTAACATACAGCTGTCTCCACACTTCTAAATTTCTTTCAAAATACGTAGGAGAGCGTGGCATAATGTTGGATGGTTCTGGAATGACATCTTCRTCAAGATCCTCGTCTTCGCTTTCTTCTGGGCTCATCCACCGGTGAACAGTTTCGTCCATCTGACTTARCCATTTCTTGAATACCCCTTCCTCATTACGTTCGACCTCCAATTTTGACATGTCGAATTTCCATTTCGGTCTACGGGGGCATGAGAGGTCTTTCAGAGGCGCAAATGTATCGTCCTCGTTGGGATCGGATAGGATCGCGGCTTGTGGAGACAAAGGCCGAGGAAGAGGAAGTCTAGAAGCCAAGGACTTTGTCTCTTCTAAAAAAGCCGCAGGTAGCTTCGTAAACGCAGATTGTAATTTTCGAGAGGAATCTTGCCGTGGCCCTTGTGTAGATCGACCTTGGAGAGGACGTCGTTTTCTGTTTGATTTGTTAGAGGATGATTCTAGAGCAGGTGCATCTCCACGTTTGATAGCCCGTTTCAATTGAGTAGTAGCTTTCTTCTGGCGCGTCGATGTTGGCTTGCGTCGAGGCATCACGTTCAAGTGTAAGTACAAGTCTAAGGAGCCTAATCCAAGAGAAATGGTGACCTCATACCGGATCAACGGGCCGAGGTGCCGATAAGCAAGTGCGCAGGGTGTGTACAGTTCACAGTTTTATTGGGAATACATAGATATACTAACCAGCCAAAGCCTTTTTACGCTTCTTTCCATTTGCAGTAGAAGGCGGCGGGGAGGGTGTGCGCTCAACAGGAACAATGTTTGCCTTCAGGGGATTTGTAACTACCGTCTTGGTGGGAGGGATTCGAGGAGCGCCGTTCACCTTATGGCCATTTGCAATGCCATTAGGCTTGACAGTATTGGGTTGACGAGTGACTGCAATAAATGAGTTCAATAGAGGTTATACTGGTTCAAGAGTGGTTGCAACCGACCTTTGAGCGAATGTGCCTTGAAGAGTCCCGTCAATGCAGCCAATTCTTTGTCATTGACTAGACGCTCTGGACGATTAGAAGGAAGATGGCTAGGTTCTTCGTCTATATCGACATCCATAGCATGGTCATCTTCTGCGATACCTTCCTCCAAGGTTTGTTCTTCTAATCTTGGCTGGAGCAAATTCTGCATGAGGGGATCAAACATGCTCTCTAACGACGGAGTCATATAATATGGTTTATCGAAGATCGTAGAGCCCATGGAGGGTATAACAGATGGTACAGAAACTGCCGGCTGAGGACCATCGTTGAGGTTGACGAAAGCCGATTGTCCGAATATATCTTGAAACAAAGAGCGCTTCTGCGGTGTCCACGATGAAATGGCACTCGTGTTATCTTCTACTTTCTGGATGTCATCTCCAACGAGGACGGCTGACCAGTCTTCGGTAATCGCGGCAAGGCTGAACGAAGGAGCGGTCTTGGGCCNATACCATGTCACAGTGCTCAGACAGAAGGGCAATGAGAGCGATCGAACAGGGGTTGAGGGAGAAAGCGTGAATATGTTCACTGTCGTTTTTGGGCGGGCCGATGGTGGGGATGATAATAATACAGCGAAGGATTCTGCCAAGGGTGGGGGACAACATGATCTATAGGTAGGACAGACTTGTGATGCCAGCGTACTGGATTGGAGCAAGAGTTCAGTCAACAATTGTAAGGCAGTGAGGTAGGATCGTACCTCCTTGGGTTACAAGATCCCACAAAACAATGTCGTGTCGCCCAACTACTAGGATACAACGTCCATTTCTTCCAATAAAATGGGAAGAAACGACAGTTTTGCACTCCGGAGATGTTAGGGTTTGGCAGAGGTGGTTAGAGAGTGGATCGTAAAGTGATACAGAGGTTCCTAATGATATAGCCAGCAGTGACCCGTCAGGAGACCAACTTATGTGCGTGGGGGAATCTTTAGGAAAACGAAGAATGGAACGCGTCACCCAGAAATCTGTTGCAAGATGATCAGGGAATTTATGAAAGGTCTGGTGGGAAAAAACTCACCATCAAGAGTTCCTGCTTCGCCTTTTGCCGTTCGGACTCTCCAGGTCTTGATATTTCCATCTTGACCCGCAGTCACGAAATAGTTCGAATGAGGGCTGAAAGCTATGTGGTTTACTGCGTGAGCACCGTGCGGGCGGTCAACACGCGTGTTCAATGTCCAAGTGCTACTCTTTTGGTCCCAGTGCCAAACTTCAGATAGAGTTCTCCTCGGAAAGACTCTTGCCCCTCCCGTCCGTCGACAGAAACCATCCATTCCCCAGACGGTGAGATCTCAACCCGTTCTACTCGCGAAGGTTTGATAGGCTGCTCTTCGCGACGTGATACCCGATTTGAAGGGGAAACCTCAAGTTCCGATACTAATTGGGACGATGCTGGAGAGAAAATCTGGAGAGATGAGGGATGGGATGATGGCAGAATGAGAGTAGAACTGCACGAGTGTGCAGCAAGGGGTACTGAAATATCTTTTCTCGAAGTAGAAGGAAGCGAATAAGTTGATGCAGGATCTGTGAACGAGGTTTTAATGGTTATTGTCGCCAACGGAATGCGGGGTAGATAACTTGCCAAGCTTGATCCTACTAAAACTTCTTGTAATTTTTAGTGACGTTGGATTCACGAACAAGTAGGTAGCATCTGCCAGTCCCAAAAGATACTCCTCCTTGTCCGAACCCGATTTTGTGGTGGATGTGACAGTGCTTATCGGTGCACCAACACGCGGCACGAACTCCTTCTTGCCGTTTTCTAATCTCCAAACAACTAAAACCGCCTCCTCTCCTCCGCTTAACAAGTAAGCACCATTCGATGTGAATGACAAGGAGGAGACTGCATGGGCATGCCAATGCATCACAGTCGTCTGAGTTTTCTTTTCTACAGCGACGGCCTTGATAGCCAGCTGCTCGTTGAGGCAATACCACAAGCGGATACATCCCTTTTCATCTCCAGTGGCAAAATAGTCATCGGAAGGGTGGAACGCTAGACATGTAAGGTGGTCGGGAGCAACATATTTTGTGAAGCCGGATTTGAGAGAAGAGGTTTGCGCAACGTAAACTTTGTGTCCTGCGGAGGCTACGAGATATGAGCCGCTGGGAGAAAGTGCGAGTCCGGTAGGATAGCGCGTTTTCCCAATAGGGACCACATCGGATGCTTTATATATAGAGGATTGGGAATCGGTGGGGGTTTTTGAGGTCAAAGAAACTTGTAACACCACTGCATTATCATCTACGTCCATTGGGATTTCACATCAGAGGAGAGTAAGAATAAATGCCAGGAATTACGCACCGCTGTGAGATTTACTCTTTCTGGGTCTTGAGACCGCAAGGAAGACGAAGTTTTTGAAAGTGTCATGCGTACACATGCGCAAAATTGGCTGCCCGACATCTATTGTTCTTAAAATTACTCCCTCAAGGAAATCCCACACTCTAAGGCATCCATCGGTTGAGCCAGTTATCAGTTGGAATGGGTTGTGTGGATTCAATACAACAGAGGTGAGAGCATCGGAAGCTGATGTATCCTTGGCAATTGGAGGGGCCGTTAAAGTTGAGACTACTTTCCCTGTCGCCGAAGCATAAATCTTGACTGAAGATCCCACTAGCGAGAAGAAATAGCTAGAGAATGAAGAGCTGAATCAGCAAGATGAGAGACTCTGTAAATTTCAGTCCTCCGCACCTTCCATCCTGTGTAAAAACAGGAGAAACTGCCGCCGCAGACGCTGTTAAAGAGACCCAATTCCAATCCGTGCTTGAGCTGTTTGTAGTTGCGGAATTCAAGCTAGCCTGTGCTCCCCCTCCAACGCGTCTCTTCTGAGCTGCCTTTGGCTGTTCCTTCCTTCCCTTCTCTTTTGATGTGGCATTTTCCCCGAAGCTTTGCGAGTGGGAGTTGGAGGTAAAGGAATATTGTGTGGATCAAGAGCAGCCATCGTGGCGCACACAATCCTTCTCTCTGCACTCCCGATCGTTTTGGAGAAAAAAATGTGACCAAACAYGGTATAAACATTGCCGTCGATCAACGCCTCGCCAATCTACGCGGATCTATTTTAGCGCCACATCACTACTAAAAGTAAAATAACATGAAATTCAAAACACAAAATGATAATACTATTACAGGTCCATTTAATCATAGCACACATTGAAAATTGAACAAAAGAAGCAAAAAGAAACATAGATGCGAGACTGCTACGCCTCTTGCGAATCAAATAGCAAGGGCGATTAGTACATAAGTTATTGGTGTTTATATCCTGTTAGAACTCGGATTGTTCTACATGGATTTTGAAGGTCCTCCAGTGAAGCATGGTTTTTGGCTTCTATCATTGCCTCGCGGATCCGCTCCTCCTCTATGAGTTCCGCTTTCGAAAGTGGATCTCTTGGTGGAAACGGCCACCCAAGTTCATTTAGGGAACACCATAGAGCTACCCGTAGCTTCATATCACTAGCAACCAGTATGTTAGTTTGACGCTGTAGCAGCTTGAATAAACAGAAGTACCCACTTCTTGAATCGTTCCAGCAATTTCTCAAACTTTTTCCTGCTCTGCAATTCCTCGAGGTCTTCATCATCATCCCAACCAAAAGGTATCAGTTCATCCTTCCGATTGCGTAGCCTATCCTTCAACTCTTCCCAGAGAGCATCTTGGCACGCAAGAACAATTTGATAAGTTCGGTACAAGTGCATCGCTAACGAGCGCTCGCTGAAGCTTTGCAGATTTTCCAAGGGGAAGAGTGGTCCAGGTTCCACTAGCGATGTATCCAATATGAACAATCTCCTCGCTGGTTGAGGTTCACTCGGGCGTGCCTCGTCGTTGGAACAATCAGCGTTAGGTGCAACGGTGGCTGATGACAAACTCTCAATGGCTGAAGAAAATGACGTTGAGTGGGTTCGTGGCACAGAGGAACTGAAGAGCGAAGATGAAGGATTTGAGGATGTACTCGAGATTGTGGAGGAGAAGGATAGCGACATCGGTCGAGGTCCACTGGCCATGGCAGGTGGAGAAGGGAATAGTGTAGACGCTCTGATGTCCGAGTCATCAGGAGTAGAGATTAAGCTGTTAATGAGGCTAGTCTGCTTTGAAGGAAGGGGCTGAAGTGGAGGRAGTGGGGGCATAGGAGAGCTGATAACAGGACTCATCGTTACTTGTCTAAAATATGTCGTAAAATAACTGGGCAGGATACCTGGAAATACAGAGGTCAAATGCATTCCAGAGAAAAGTACCGCACATACCAGAAGGTCTCCTGTTTATAAAACGATGCTCAAATACAGAGTTGTACAACGACTCCAGCAATGCATGATCGTGAGTTGGCGTGTCTTCAGATGGGGTATGTGTCGGTGAGGGGTATCCGCCGCGCTGAGTGCCGTCTGGAAGATGAACAGACGTGGCTCGGCGTGGTCTTGCTCGTAAAGGTGCGGTGAACCACCGGGGAAGGACAGGAAATATGATATCTGGAGAGGTTTCATGAAGCGGATGGCAAGGGATATCAGATAAAATTGTCTTACCGTCTTCAATTATCTCCACAGAACCGCCTGGTCGAAGCACACGATTGATTTCTTCCAATAAAACTTGCCACTAATTAAACATTGTTAGTTGAGAAGTGACAATAAAAGCACAACATACCTTGTTTTCCGGAACACCCATGGCAATATCACGAACATGAACATGATCGAATTCGTCGTCATCGAAAGGAAGCTTTGTTGTCAAACTAGATTGCGGGTGAAACGGCTGGGAGAATAATCATTGTGGGTGCAACATACAAGTTTCCATGTACCCATGTTATTCGGCGCGCGATGGACAGCGGCAGAACCTTCGAACTTATTTGTACATTCATAAGGTCGAATCCGACCTGCATCATTCTTTAACCCGTGCATAGCGGATGAATTGAAGGAAACGGCGCACGAATTCACAATGAGGCCATTGTTTTGCGGCATCAATAACCCACGTCCCCATCTACGTGGCGATAGAATTGAGAGACAGAGAGGATGAGGATGAGATGAAGACTTACGCCACAACCAAGATCCAGACATCGTTCCGGAGGATCGTTGGGAAAGTCAACAAAGGAGACCGAGTTCCTGATACGTTCGTCCAGAAAATTATCTATGGATTCCCTATGACCACACCCATGGGATCAGCGCTCTAAGCGATAATAATAGTTGATCGTAAACACTTACAGCTCCAGGACGTGCCTGTCGTAGGAAAGTGGATAGGGGGCTTTCTCAGGGTCGTATGTGTGATGTCGTGAACCGTGTTTGAGCACAAATTGGCTTTCTTTCTGCCTCTGCGAGCGCTTCCCATCCAAAGAGTTTTTCGTTGTCGAAGAACGGGGAGGGGAAGAAGTGGTACTGCTAACGGAGGAAGTGTGTTTCATTCGGAAATCGAARGGGAAATGGGACAATAATAATAAGAGGTCGTGCTGATTCGTAATTATTTTKGAAGGAAATTTAGGCCATTGGGATTCGTGTTGTGGGTTCGTCGTCGTCGTCGTGGTTGGTGTTCTACTTGAAATGATCAGAACGCCTAGACTTATGGCTTGCTTGATGGTCACGTCACACTACTGAGCTCTCCTTCATTCATTACTGCCACCTCCATCATCATGCTCTCCTGGTTCGGTTCCAACCCGGGCGATGAAAACAGTTCTGATCATTTACCATCTGTTTCGCGTACAGCTCTGGACCCTGCCACTCCCGAGGGACCCCCCAGTCCTTCCAATGTTCTCTTGACCCACGGAATCGTTACTCCCCATGATGAGCTACTGGCTGATATGTATAGCCCAGGAAGCACTGTCAAAAATCAACAACTTCATCCTACAACAGCTTCCCGCTCTGATCCCGGTGCTTCTTCACAGCTCATCCCAACTGGAAAGAATCTTCTTGACCCCTTTGACGGAAACCTCCTCGGCACTTTACAAGCTCCTGATCCTTATGCACACCCAGAAGCTCATGCACCTCTTAGCGAGCCTGCCCAGAAGAACGAAGAACTATGGACCCATCTTTCTCGAGTCCTTGAGTTGCAGAGCCAGATCGCGAAACTTCACGTCGACATGGAGGGCATTGCCAGTGGGAAAACGGGTGACTATAACAAAGGAAAGGGAAAGGCTTCCGTATCTCATGCAGTAAAGAGAGATTGGCAGGAGCCTAATGTAACATCCAGTGAAGGCATCGAGGAAGATGAAGGAGTGAATGTTAAAGCAGAGGCTGATGAGGAAGAGAGAAAGAACCGGGAGCGCGAAGAGGAATTCGCTCGGTTGGCCGACCAATTTGAAGGTCGAAAGGAAAGCGTTAACAAGATTATGTCCAGGGTACGTCCTGCCTTGCCTCCAGGGTTTCGCATGCGTCTTGTTCTCATGAGTCATAAGTTGGACGAACTTTCCAAGTCCCTGACCGAGTTCCATTCCTTGCAAACGCCTACCATCCATTTCCCCCCATCTTCTCGCCAGAGCTCTCAAGCCCAAGCGGTATTTCAAGATTCCCCTGTCATAACCCCACCGCCTCCGGTTTCCGCATCCCAAAGTTAACCAGAGCTGGCTTGGCCAAAGCGACTCGGATGATTCTCAGAAGTAGTTCATTTCGACTCTCGAGATGCATTTTCGGCTATGGGCTCATTAACATTGATGGGACGCCTGGTTGTATTGTGTGGGATGATCTTGAACTTTTGGCCCAGTCCATTTCCTATANCTGATTCACTGACGTTCGTATGCAATGCGTAATCCTCGTGTTCTTAGTGGAGAACTTGGGGTTCCTGCCCTCCTCCTTCCTGCCTAGCGTGAGAAAACCTTCAGTACAAGGGAGTTTAGCCATGTTCAGATGACTGGCCATGGAGAAATTGTCTGGGCTATAACTTAAGTTTCTGGGTCTCTAGCCATGCACATAGCTCAAAGACTGGGGAGAGCACGTATCATCCACTGATGTAGATACTTATACCGATCTCTCGAGACGCTGAGCAATTAATTTTACTTTGGGTGTTGGAGAGCAATGTACGATCTTCAGTAATTGCTAGTATCAGTAACACAATAGTTTGATTGATGCATCTGCCTGGATATTTGAACTAAATGCATACCCAATCAGCTTTCCCTGTCCATTGGCCTACAAGATGCCCAGCTCCTGTCAAAAGTGTTACCGCTAATATCAAGTTGAATAACAAGACTAATATMAAAAACTCCAGGGGATAACATAGTACTTACTTCACCAATAACATACATGCTTCACCGAGATAAAACGTTCATGGTTGAAGTACAGATATTGACGTCTGTATGTATTAACACGAAACAGGTGGTAGTGTATTGGACTGCAATGAACATGACATTAAAGCGACTACCTATCGAACTCGAGGCGAACGGCCAGGAGACGATCCACCACGGAGTCTCAGAGAAAAATTGTATGCCCATCCAATCTACGAGTCGAAGAAGAAGGTGGCTCCAACCTGAAGAGAGACGTCAACTCAGAGAATGATGAGGCCTGACTAAATGAGAACGAACCTTGTGCGTGGGGCCAGCAGCAGGGGTGGGGTCGTTGAGCTTCTGGGTGTCGAAAGCAAGACCGAAGGAGACCTTAACACCAGGGCGGAGCGACTGGGTGTAGCCTACGATAAATGGTCAGAAAGTGTGCGGCCTCCAAGGTTCAGTGATAGCATACCGAGAGCAAGGACACCAGCGTTGTTGATTTTTGCCTTGACGAAGGCAGCATTGTCAAGGTAACTGTAAGAGATATTAATAAACGGGTAGGAGTGATTTGAATATATGCACGTACGCCTTGGCACCGACTTCAATGTCAACACCGCCCTGGGTCGACTTGGTGTCGTAGACGGCCTTAGCACCGGCCTCGACGTCCCCGCTGACCTTGTGGTAGTAGCTGGCGGAGAACTTCTTGAGGTTGTTCAATCCGTGGATGGCGACGGAGTATTCAGGAGCGTTGTATCCGACGGCGGTAGCGTAACGGGCGAGCTTGCCCTCGGTGACGTTGTAGGCAGCCTCAACACCGATGAGGAAGCCGTCGCGACCCAAAACGGTGTCAGCAGTGACGGTAGGGCCCTTGAAAAGCACGTTAGAATTTTACTTTTGCCGAACGCGTGTAAAAATGGCGTACCCTGAACACGTCGACGAGAGCACGGGTGTGGAAACCGGACTGCTTGTAGACGGCGTTGATAAGAGCACTCTTGTCGCCCTTGTCAGGGGACAAAGAGGTGGTAGCATCGAGCTTGAGACCCTTGAGGATCTGGTTCTCGACCTCAACCTGGGACTTGATAATGTTGGCAGAAGTCCATGTTTGGGTGAAAGTGAGACCGTGTTTCCTGTCGGTCCACTTTCCCTCAAGATCACCACTGATGACGGAGGAGGAAGATGGACGGCTTCCAGCGACTTTGAAGAGCACATTGGAAGGAGTCTTCGTCTTCACCTCAAGGCCATACCCAGAGAATGGGAAGTCCTTGCCAAGGAGGTCGTTCGACGACTTTCCAAGATCCTTGAGACACATTCAGAGTCAGCATTTTGTAGTCTTCTCGTTATCTAGTTAAGGAATGAATATACCTTCCAGGATGGGGGGACAGGCTGAGGGAGAGACATGGTGGTTACAGGTCAAGTTCGTTACGGGATGGAAATCAGGCGCGTTTTTTGGGGAAGCCCGTTTCGGTCACGAACGTGGGAATAACCGGAACAATTTCTTCAACTGATGTTTGCGCCACGTTTTTCATCTGTTGCTTCGCCAATCACGACATGTTAGCCACAAATGATATCCCTCTCTCCTCATATGCTGCTGCTGTTTCGCCAACTTTTGTACTTAAGACATACTCAACTTCGACGTCGGACGCGTCGCGTCCACAGCCTAACAATCCAGTGATCTCCATTCATGAACAACCGTGACAGCCTCATGCGGCAATTATTCTCTTATCACTAATCCGTAACACTTTGAACAACACTTTATATCCTGTGAACTCATCATGCAAACCTTGAAAAGAATTAACTGCACTTGACTAGACATATTATCGTCAAATATGTACGTTGGTGATTCTGGAAGTCGCAGGAAGTCGTTTACATCTTAATCTAAACCTACAGGTAGGTATTCTGTACGAGAAATGGATATGCATTACTACCACCATCATTACTGCGTCCGACAAGTACCTTGGGTGTTTCTGAACGCCTCGCACTTCTCCAGAAAGGCAACGCTGTGAGTTACTACTGTCGTGGCCGGCCCGCTCAGAGCCCCGATCGATCATAGCGCTCAGGACCCAGGCAATATACATTTCTCCCCTCCACTCCTCTACAAGCAAATACCAGGCCTAGTTTCATCACTTGCAGAGCTTAAATCATAATGGATGATTGCAACTCTCCCCCNTCTAGCTACCAGAGTGTCCCCTCATCCCCCGCTCTCTCTATTTTAGACCTGAGCGATGCCTTACCTCCGTCTCTGCCGTCATGGGCAGAAAACATTATTGAACGTCATCCGAGCCACGTCGACTTCTCCCTATACACTAAAAGCGAGGGGCTGTGGATGTACGACGGTTCTGTTGTCGTAGTTGCTGGTACCACCATATTCCGAGTTCACCGAACAGTCTTGTCTTCGCACTCGGCCTTTTTCTCTGATGTATTCTCATTAACACAACCTTCCGACGAAGAGATGTATGACGGATGTCCAGTTCTGTCTCTTTCAGATATTGCGGATGATGTTCGTGACTTACTAACAGTCCTATATCATCCAGAGTATGTACTATCCCCTCTGCTACATTAACCTAAACCTTGTACTTACGTTGAGCATAACAGCTACTTTGACGGTCTAAGCCCAGACGCCGACCTTGAGATGGTACTCCGATGTACATCTGGCATCCTACGCCTCAGCACCAAATACCTCTTCCACTACTTACGCTCTAAATGCATAACCATCTTACAAGACCGGATCCCCGCGACATTCGAACACTACCAGTCGCTCACCAAAGACCGCAAACCCCAACGTCATTCGCTAGAGGCACTTATCCAATGCGTCCATCTCGCACAAGAATCCAACGTCCCACTCATCCTCCCGTACCTTTTCTACTGTATAAGCAGAAAAGGATCGAATCGCCTGTTAACAGACCGCTCGGAGGACATCTCGTGGAAAGAAAAAGCAATCTGTCTCGCTGCGAGAGAGCTCATGCGAAAAGCCGAAATGGCTGAAACACACACATTCTTGTTACGCAGTAGCTTCCAACCTTCGTCCCTGTGCCAGAGCCTGTGCAAGTTCTCTGCCGCGCCACATAACGAGTGGCATGCGTTGGAGCAGTCGAAGCATCCGGATCCGTTGCGGTTGTTTGAGAGATGGAAGGAGATGCACGTGTGTGCGTTTTGTGCAGCGGATTGTTATGCGAAACATGATATGGGGAGGAGAGTGGTTTGGGGGTTGCTCCCTGGTTGGTTTCATTTACCAGCATGGGAGGAGCTAAGGAAGATGCAGATGGATATTTAGCTGACGTACTAGCTAGTGATGGATTGGGTGCATAAGATCACAGTGTCGGCGCAGCGGACTTGGTCTGAAGGATGACGAGCCAAACTATTGAGGCCTGTAAGCAACGGGGACATAACATAGTTCTCCGATGTTTCTGTATTTCACTTACGAATGTATTGTTTCCAGATGCCATATTGGGTTGCTTCCTGGTCTTATTTTCCGTTCTGGGTCCTACGACCCCGAGGGAATCAAGGGACCGCTTCGTCTCTGCCGTGCTCTTTAGACTGCTATTTATTTTACTCAGTTTCAGGAGAAGCATTATCTGTTCGCCAAACATTGCGTCCCTAGACATGACATGTTCAGGGGAATAACACGGGGGGATACTACACAATTTCCCGGTCTAAAGCTCAGTAAAGGAACACAACTCAATCAGCTGTGTTCCTCCTAGCAATTTAGTCGGAAAACCGGAGATGATAGAGTATTCCTCCGTCCCGACTGGCATGCATGGGTTTCTATCACTAGCTACTTTCGTCCTTGTGAGCTACTCGTACGTCTTGTGTCCCCCTTGCCGCCGAGTTCTAATAAGTAGGCTTTAATTTAGTTGCTTCTACGTTGAGTGTAGTTTGGTTTGGCTATTAGAACCCAATAGGTGAGTTACAAACTTTCGGACTATGCCCTACTATACCATTTGACCAAAATAACGGCCATTTGACGACAACTATGAGCAACTTCAGATTGGAATGATGAAGTAAAATTAGCCGCCCAGGACGGTTGGTTATGTTAGGATGTCCCTGTACTTGTGATGCTCGAGACCGCTGAATCTATTTTTTCAACAATGATTGCTAATAACTAATTGTTGAGTAGGATTAATAGTATGCTTGATTCGTGGTCAGAGGTCTCACGTCCCTGTCAGTGAGAAAGGGTTTACATATCGGGGAATTAGCTGATACGCCCATGGGCTGAGTTTATTTCTATAGACCTGGAAGATATACAGACGAGTCAGAAGGGATGGAGCGCTAGGATGTCCTTTGCTGATGATCATTGAGAACATCAACCACTTTTCGTGCTTATCAAACCCAAAACATCAAACGGGCTCCCCAGAATTGTATGCTTTTTGTGTTCGAGTCCGTATGGCTGCAGAAAAGCCGGTGAATTGCAGGTTTCGAATTCATGATGATGAGTCCCTGCGGGCGTGCCGTAGCGTTACGGCTAGATTCGGGACAGGGAATTATTCTGAATAGCCAGGCGACCGGCAGGTTATCTGAAACTTGAAGCGACAGGTACAGCATGGCAGCAGAACGAGAGACGGGTGTTATCCAGCGTGTTTAAGAATTTCAAGAGTTTGATTGTACTGTAGRGGATCAAAAGGAACGGAAGACTTGAAATGAATAGAGTCAATAGAGTTGAGAAGCTGTGCTTGGATATCCCTCCCACCATAACCCCGGACGGCGGGGCCAATGAATTTGACAGTTGTTGATCTTTCACCATGCAAATAGTCTCCGGATGGTCACCGTTATATTCTTGAGCTCTTACTTCCACTACCTTACCCATTAATTCCACTACTATGCCTGCACGGCTAATCACCCCCACTCCTGACGACACTACTCAGGATCCACTGGCTTTCCTCATAGCCCCGCCTTCTGATGAAAGTCCAGCAGAAAGGGAGGCCAGAATTCGCGAGGAAAAAGTGGCCAAAGAACACTCCGACGCAATAGATGTCGAGATAACCCGGCAGAATAACAATGAAAAGAAGAGCCCGAAACCGGTCAAGGTGCTGTTACTTGGGCAAAGTGAATCAGGTATGTACTATCCTAATCCCTTTCGGAAAAGTATTAACATTTTCAAAGGAAAATCCACTACACTCAAGAGTGAGCATTTATTCTGCTGTTTCGTCTCGCAGAACGAGCAGATGCTGTATGGACGCTTTGAATTGCACTGCATGGACATGGACAGCTTGAGCGTGATCCTCATACATAGCTTGATTTGGTGTGTCTTTGAATAACCTGACATCTACTTAATAGTGTACTCATTGCAATCTGTCGTGTCACAGATGCTCTTCATCTTTGCATTTCATACCGACCCGTCCTCCTCGGAGCGTGATAGGACTCGGATCAACTATCTTCTTTCTATCGAATGCAGACTACTTGTTCCAGCCAGATATCGCATTCTAGGGAATCACTCGTGCACTGTGCTAATGATGATCTTTCTTTGCAGATTTCCAATTAATGTACGATCCAAAGGCGTTCAAGAAAGAACGTGCGTCGTGGCTAGCTGTCGTCCAGCTTAATGTAGTCCGTTCCATAAATGTCATCTTCGAGGCCATGTCCAGAGCACAAGCACGATCATCATCCACTCTCTCATCCTTCGGCACAACAGCTTCTTCGTCCAGGTCGTTCTCCCCTGCGCCAATAGAGGGCGGAATAGAGCCTGAGCTATGGAGCTAAAGTCTCGGTTGGCACCGCTAGCGAAGGTCGAGGAGCTCTTGATTCCTAGGCTATCACCATCACAAGCAGAGTCGATATCATCCGAATACGCACATCATACGCATCATCATCGTTATCAGCCTACAGAAGTAGCGGTCAACTCATCTGTACCATGGAAAGACATACTGTCCAAGTTTNCCGGCTCCTCTTCGTCTTCTTCCTCGTCAAGATCGTCTGTCCAAGAAGCACCGGAAGATGAAGTAGGGAGAATTCTGAGTGAATGCGCGGAGGATATGAAGGCTCTTTGGCGGCATCCTTCGATACAGGAAATATTGGAGAAGCAGAATGTGAGGCTGGAGGAGATGGCGGGATTCTTTTTGGACTGCTGGATGAGGTGACAAGTCCAGGNTATCTACCTACCGACGACCATATCCTAAAAGCCAGACTGAAAACACTGGGCGTATCAGAACATAGGATCAAGATGAATGCCAGTAAGTTGCCTATATGGTCATCTATATATACGGTGCGGCTAACAAGAAGAAATAGTCGGTGGAGGCGTCGGCACAGATTGGAGGATATTCGATGTCGGTGGACATAGGTCGCTTCGAGGTGGGTTGCTTAGCTTTTTAGTCTCCGCCGCCGTATGCTGAGAATAAACAGCGGCATGGGTTCCTTACTTTGACGACATGGACACTATCATTTTTCTAGCTCCCATATCAGCTTTTGACCAGGTCCTTGCGGAGGCACCAAAGGTCAACCGTCTGGTGCGTATCTCCCCTCTGTCACAATGTAAGGGGCTGAACTCGATTTGCAGGAGGACTCCGTGCTCATCTGGACATCGCTCGTATCGAACAAATTACTAGCCAAAACAGACCTCATACTTTTCCTCAACAAATGCGATATAATGAAAACAAAACTCGCATCAGGGATACAACTCAAAGACTACGTCGTAAGTTACGGGAGTCACCGAGAGAACGATTTTGAAACTTCTTCCAACTGTGAAATTTTCCTCATCCGTCGTGAAGCTCCTAGACGCTGATACGATGAATGCAGATTTACGGAAAAAGTTCGCTGGAATCTTGAAAGAAAACACACCCACACCGCGCGTATTCTACTGCCACCTTACCAGCGTCGTTGTAAGCTAAGCAATGCACTTCTTTCTTCTTCAACTCACTTTCGCATTCATGTAGGACACCCAATCAACGCGCAAAGTCCTCGCTAACGTCAAGGACATGCTCATGCGAGAGAACCTCAAGAATTCAACTCTGCTCATGTAGTTTTAAGGAGCAGTGAGCGCTTCGCTCTGAGATTGATTTCTAATCTACATTTATTTTTGTTGCTACATATTTTCTTCATTCACATATGACCATTTTTAGCTTTGTACTTGCATCTGTAATTGAATAATTATAATTATCATTCTTTGAGTGAGCTTTGCTCGACCTGCGGCTGATCCTACTTCACTTCCCCAGAAGTAGATTATCTCCATGTCCATTCTTCAATGGACTCGGGAGTAATTATGTCAAGTCAAAGGTAGACGGAGAATATGCAATGGTACAAGATTTCTCTTGAAGTCTTTCTAGATAGACGGTTCAAACTCAACGAACCGTGATGAAACCCGTTATAGGTACGGATACAGTGGGTAAATGCAAAGCAAAAAATAATCCTATGATACATATATACAAAGTTTTGCACAAACAAAAGAAACATGAAGATGGCGAGCAAGAACAAGATGAATATTATGACTGAGCCGGTGGCGGAGGAGGTCCTGGGGGTGGACGCTTGATCGCCACGGGAGGGGTACCAGCAGGTTTCAGACGTTTTGATAACGGGTCACCAACGGGTGAATCCCCAGACTCATCACGAGCACGTTTCGTGGCTGCGGCACCCAAGATGGATACACCTCCAGGAGTGCCGGCTTTGGCAGCAGCAGCAGTTGCAGCTGCAACAGCGCCGCCACGACCGCGGCCAGCAGCACCTTGCAATGTCATCCCTCCTCGTCCCTGAGGAGGTACGCGAGCGGCAGCGCCCCGTCCACGCCCTGCACCATCAATAGGTTTTGGGGGAAGCGTAGGAGGTTTTGGGTTGGTGAGGGAGGCTGTCTTGGCTACAGCCTGCGCGCCGGGTGTTTGAGCTACGGAGGGACTAGGAGGGGGTGCTGTACTGGTCGACGGTTCAGGAATAACTCCCTTAGCCCGCCACTCGGCCACTTGGGCCTCTAAGGCCTTCAGACTCTTCTGTGTACGAACGAGCTGGCTGTCCTTNGAGTTTAGCTTTCGCTTCCGATTCCTTACGACCTCGTTCCACCGCCGAAGCGATCTCAGTTTGTAGTTTCGCCTCGAACTCCTTTTTTTGTCCGGCGAGAGCTTCAGCGACATCAGGAGGTGGAGCAGTGGATACAGAAGCGGAAGCTTCTGTACGGGCAGTCGCGACGGCAGTGTCTAGCTGCTGTTTATGCGCAGCCAGCAGACGTTCTTCAAGGGCTTTGAGTTCGTCGGCATGTTTTTTAACATCAGCCGCGGTTATTGCGTTCGAAGTAGGAGCAACGGTGGTTTGTTCGCTCTTTGCTTTCTCTATGGCAGCAGCGTGAGCATCCTCTTTCTCCTTCAGAGCTTTATCCTTCTCCGAAATTTTATCTTGCATTTTCATCATCTGGGAGTGTTGGAAGTCCTGGATAGGATATCAGACCATCGTTGGGAAACAGTAGGCGGTCAACGTACCACCTGTCGCGCCTTCTTCGTCAATTCCTCTTTGACTTTCTGGGCTTCTTCCGCCGCAAGCTGTAATTATAATCAAAACTAGGCGCCTGGATAACGAGAAGCACACAATATACCTTTGCCTGAGCAGTAGCATCGTCGCGAGCTTTCATTAGGGCCGCTTTTTCTGCTTCCCAAGCTTTTTGCGCTTCCTCATCGGATGCAACTACCATCGTTTCAGTTGATGCACGCTTGGTCCAAGATGCCTTCTCCGCAAGTAATTGATCTCGTTCCGCTTGCAAGGTAGTCTGCACATAATGAGCAATGAGAGGATCAAGCAAGGTAGAATATTTACCAACAACGAGGAATCTGAAGACGATGTCGCAGCTTGTTCCAGCAATGCGCCTTTCTCAGCATCCACAGCAGCCTTTGCATCAGACAGCTCTTGAACTCGCTCTTTTTCAGCCGTGAGTTGTGCACTCAGGTCGTCTATTTGCTGCTGTAGGTTGTCACGGTCCTTCTTAGCACCGTCAAGCTTGCGGCGGAAGATGTCATTATTCTTCGCCACGAGGTCCTTCAATTTAGCCTCGGAAGCTGAGCATCGCGCCAGCTACACAAGAAGCATTTAGTGACGTTGTGGCTAGTGTGCGTAAGAAAACTCACTTCAACAGCGTCAACGATGCTAGCATTCTGTTTCTCAATCGCGGCCTTCTCGATCTCTGCTTTCTGGGATTTCAATGTCTCGATCTCATCTCTCAGAGCTTGGACCTCAGCCGGGTCAATACGGTCGTACTGTGGGGATTGTTAGCTATGTAATAATGCCAGCTGAAGGAAGTATACCTTGGTGAGGAGCTGGGAGTTGCGCACTTGCCACTTCTTATTCTCTGCCTCGAGGCGTAGCACCTGGGCATCCCTAGCTTGAACCTCCGCCTGAGCGATACGAACTTGCTCCTCGGTGGGTTCAAGCTTAGCAGAAACCTCTTTCARCTTGGCATCCAACTCGCGCGCACGTCTTGCATGGTTTTCACAGTCAGCCCGCAAAGTAGCATTGCTCTCCCGAAGGATGTTTAGTTGGTTGATTCGGTCCATCAGTTCGGCATGTTGTGTGGCAGATGCTGCAGAATCGGCTGCTCGTTCCCGTTCTTCCGAGAGTGTTGCTCTTGTCTCATTGAGATTCTGAGAAAGATGTTCGATCTGAGCCTTTAGACGGGTGTTCTCCTGCTTGCTCAACTCAAGCTGAAGCTCGACAACCTCCTTCTCTCTGCGCAGGTAGGCAAGAACTGATCGGAGTTCAGCGAGTTTCGTATCATCACCTCCAGCAGCTTCTCCATCAGCTGGACTGGTGGTACTATCTGCAGCTTGCTTGATGCGAGCGGCCTGCGAAGTTACAGATTCAAGATGCTGATGAAGAATGGAGTTTTGTGATACAAGATCCTTGCACCTATATGCCCGTTTTCGTCAGCTTAGCATTTATGGTGAAGGTACGAAACAAACCTGGCATTAAGGTCTGCAACCTCCTTGTCGAGAACTTCTTTCTGTTGCTTCCAGCTGGCCTCAGATGCGGACAGCTTAGCTTCAGCGGTCTCGGCAGCCGTCTTCCGCTCCCGTGCGACGGCCTGGATGTCATGCAAGTCCTTCTTGATGAGTTCGAGTTGCTTAATAGATTCTGCGTGAGCGACAACTTCTTGAGTGTACCGGTGTTCAGCAGCCTGTGACTACATCAATAACATGTCCCGTTTGCGTTTATTTATCTCATGACTTACCTTTGTTCGCTCTTCTTGAGCTCGAACCTCAGTTTCTCGAATAGACCGATCACCCTCTGAATTCTTCTCTGATGTGCTGAGGTCAAAGATAGTGCCCTCCAGTGTCTTCTTGTCGTTAGCCCAGGCTCTTCTTTCAACTTCCAAACTCTTTTCAGCCTCATCGGACTTGACCTTGGCCTCCGATAGGTCGGCCTCAGCTATTGCTAGCTTCTCTTGGAGGGCCTTGTATTCAGCCTGGGAGTTGCATCAGTACATCGTCTCTGTGCGAGCAAGGGAGCGAGCCTACTTCGATCTTCGCGAGTTGCGTTTCAGTGGTGGATTTATACTCATCGAAAGTTGAGTTGAGACTGGCGAGGGCGGCTTCATTCGCTTGGGAAATCTCCTGGAATTGCTTCATGTGGCCACGAGCTGCAGTTAGATCAACTTCAGCCACTTTCAAAGAAGACCTGTGTCCGCATGAGCACTGTTTGGTCTGAAGAAATGTTTAGTCAAAAAGTGTACCTCAATTCAGCTACTTCGGCCTCCAATTGCTGCTCACGGCTGAGATCAGGGTTGGGAGTGGATGCAGGTACACCGTTATATGAAGCTCCGGGGCGTCTCTCATAGACGGAAAGTTTCTCTTCGTTGCCCTTGAGCTGTCTGTGAAGTTCTGCGACGCGTTCTTCGAGGTGGGTCTTGCTAGTCTCGGCTGCCACCAACGTCTCACGAGCCTTCGAGAATTCTTCTGTGACCTTGTCGAGGCGAGTTTGAAGATCCTTGAGCTCGAGATCTTTCTGTAGTGTGATGTGGCGGGTGGAATCCCTCTCTTGGCTGAGCTGAGCACGGAGATCCTGGCTATAAGCTCATTATTAGCCCGATCAAAGATGTATAGTGAGTACGAAGACGCACGTCTGGCCTTCCATGAGCTGCAGTTGACTTTCCAGTCGCCTACGGTCGTTCTCTCCAGCACGTTCAAGGTCACTGTGCATTTTCTGTACGTTGCCCATGAGGTCCGAGAGATGAGAGCGCTCCAGTGAAAGAGTTTTATTCTCGTCCACCAGACGACTTTGAACAGACTGCTCAGAATATGTAAGATTCTGTTTGGCCAGTGAAGAGACGGTGTACATACCTGCCATATATTTTTCTCGGCTCTGAGATTGGCACACTCATTGCGAAGAGTTTCAAGCCTGCTGGTTGCAACCTGGAGGTCATCGGATGACCTCGCCAACTCGACATCTAGTCTAGTCCATTGGTCGTAGAGTTGCTGGTTTCGCTTAGTGAGATTGTCGAGTTCGGATGCTTGCAGGGCATATTGCTCTTGATTCATCCTGTGACGGTCTATGACAGGAGCATGGTAAGTATGTGAAAGCTCAAGCCAATTCTTACGACATACCAGCGAGATAATCAGCTCGGGCGTTTGCTTTCGCAAGCGAAGCAGTCAGTTGTGCAACTTCGCGCTGAGCATCAAGTGCCTCCTCCCTGATGCTAACCAGGTCAACGCTCATCTCTGTGCGATACGCAGTGAAATGGTCTTCAGTCTCTTTGAGTTTCTCCATCGCACCACCCTCCATAGGACGCCCACGACTGGGTACCAACTCCATTCCAATTCCATTGGCTTGAGCGCCGTTCCCGTTCTGCACCCGATTGAGCATATCCCTCAATGTATCCCTCTCCTTCATATATGCCTGAATAACACTGTCGCTGCTCTTCTTCTGCCGCTCCAACTGCTCCGCCATATCCCTCATAGCCTCATGTGCCTCCTTGATGGCCTCCTCCTGCTCCTTCTCCATGTGCTCCTTATAATCTCTTTCCTCGCCTTCCATCTTCTTCCCAAGTTCTCGGACGATCTTGAGAAGCTTCTGGTTCTGCTCCTGCAGTTGAGGGATGGACTTGAACAGAACGAGATGATTAGTGATAACTTCTTCGACGTCCTCGGAAGGCGCTACAGAGGCAAGGTCAGAATCATTGATAGGGATAGATGGATCATCTCTGCGGCCAATCTCCTTGAGAAGGGACTGAACTTGACGTCCTAGATCGATGGCTTGTTGTTGGAGTAGCTCGTTTTCTCTTTGGCACTTGGAGAAGCGTTGAGCATTGTCGCGTGCGAGAGATGTTTGGGTATCACGATCAATTAAGGCTTGAGAGAGTTGGGTGGCGAGTTGGGAAGCTTCGACTTGGAGACGCTCGTATTCTATGCGTTGTTGTGACAAAATGGGAGCCTGGGCGGCAGGTTAGCAGGAACAAAACGAAGCTGACCCCACTTACTCTTTCTTCGATCTGAGCTAAGACGGCAGACAACGTCTGGTCCATTCTGTTATACTCGGTTGTCTGTTTGGCGTAATCCTCTTGAAGTCTGACATAGTCTGCGTAAATCTGTGTGAAGGTTTTTCCACTCTTCTGTACCCTGCTCGCCATAGCCACAGTTGGACTCAGACCCATCATGCCGTCCGACAACTCTTCAGCGTCCGGAAGTGATACTCGTGCGCCAGGAACAGGGAGTTCACCCCGACCCATCTGTCCTAAAACGTTTTCAAGTTGGTCGGCCTTCTTCTCGGCGTCTTCTCGTGCTCTGCGCTCCCTCTCCACCTCNTCACTGAGTCTCGCGACCTTCTTGTCTGCTTCTTCCGTGACGTTAGACCACTGTTCCTCAATCCCATCGACAATCTTCTTGGCCTCAGCCTCCCTCTCCTCCAATACTTTGATCAACCGCTTCAGCGTACGTGTCTCATTCTCGTACGTTGACTCCTGCTCTGCCAGACGTCCGGTAAGGTCTTGAATCTTGACCAAATTCTGAGCATACTCGCGACTCTGGTTGGTGTGGGTGGTCTGTAGAGCTTTGAGGGAGTTCTGAGCCGATTGTTCGCGAGCAGTGAGGTCGTCAACAGATGCTTCGAGGGTCAGGAGCTGTGTCTGTTTTGATCGTCTGTATTGCACGAATTCTTCGGATTTCGTGGTAAGTTCTTCGGTGAGGCGTTCGGATTCAGAGCGTGAAAGGGCTAGTTGTTGCTCGAGGGAGTCAAGCTTGAACTATGCAATGTTTCAGTATATATAGAGGATAACAGGTTGAACAAAGCCGCACCTTGGTGGATGTTTCACTGGAGCGTAGTTCCCGGACCTGGCTTTCAAGGACTTGGTGGTCTTGACGGGCGGCTTTCAAGTTGGAGCGAAGAGTTTGGATTTCCTCTGGAGGTTGATTGTGTCACGGAAAGCGGCCAATAAAAGCAGGAGTTAGCCTCTTACCTTCTCGTTGAGAACTCTCTTCTTTCTGTCGGCTAATAACCAGGAGCAAGTCCCTCTTCTCCCGTTCAGTGTCTTGAAGCTGTCTCTTGAGATCTTCAGTTTCTGTTGAGGACGAGGATTGCGAATTTGCTAGAGAGCTGATCTTGGTATTGAGTTCACTTTGAGTTGCCACTACCCGGTTGAATTAGTGACTTGAAGAATCAATAGGCAGAAGCTACACACCGAGTTGATCCCTCTCTGACTTGACTTTCTCGAGTTCTTCTCTTAAACCTTCAACCTCGTTCTCTAGTTTAGTTGTTGCAACATCCTTGTCCTGCAAGGCCTGGTCGAGCTCCACATCTTTCTTCTCCCCTTCAGCACGTGCATCATCCAGTTCCTTTTGAATGTTGTCCAAGTCGGTCGCGTGGGAAAGCAAAGCACGATACAAGCTGACGACGTCTTCAGCTGATATTGAAGAAACATTGAAGTCCTCCGGAAGAACGCCTTGCAACTCGTCTTCGTCCAAGTCGTCGGGGATTTCGACGGTAAAGTGGGGAACGTCAGCGTGAGCCTTGCTTTTTCGTCGCGTATTCATGGTAAGTAGTTGTCGCCGTACGCCGCGATGAGCGCACTAGGTGGTGGTCGACTTCCAAGGGCTGACCGTCTCGGCGAGCGGTGCCGACTGCCCGTGGNAATATTTCCTCGTGGCGCTGGGCCGGGTAGACGCCTTCCAACACCCACAAACATCCATTTATCAATGTTTAATCTAATGGATTTCTACTGGAACTTGATGAAAGTGCTCGGGTATATAGAGGCCGAACCATCTCTTGGAAAATGCATCCTGGGATTTCATTTCACTCTACCGTTTGTTCCACCTGCGGTCCAGGAAATTTCGTTATCCGCATTACATGCCCCTGCGGAACATTGAGCTTCGAAGACCGTACCCAAGCATTTGGAGTCGGTATATAAGCCTGCTACTTCCCTCTTTAGCTATTCCTAGCTCCCCCCACCACGAAGGCAATCATGCTTTCGTCGATCTTCGTTTGGTTACTTTCTTTGGCCATCACAGTCTTTTCTGAACCTTTGGATCTTTGGTCTCGAAAGTCAGTCATTATTCAGATGTTTGAATGGAACTGGGATAGGTGCTATATCAACCTCATCTTCGTGTCGACTTGCGCTTAGTGATTTCCCTCGAATAGTATTGCAGCAGAATGCACTAACTTTATAGGTCCTGCCGGCTATGGCTTCGTTCAAGGTGCGTGGATATTTTTCGCCTCCAACAATTGCGCATTTATCAAAAACGTACAGTGAGCCCTCCTGCAGAGCATATTGAAGGTCTGTATACTTAGTGAATCACTGCCGTGAGTGTCCATTGAAAACCCAACTTATTCAGGTAGTCAATGGTGGACCGACTATCAACCTGTTTCATATAACTTGACTTCCAAGCGAGGTTCGCGAGCTCAATTCTCCAGGTAATCATCTACGGTTACCTGTTTCCTCTTTCTGTGATCCTCACGACGTGTCTCAGCATGATTTCCACTTGCCATGCCGCTGGGGTTAAAGTCATCGCTGGTAAGTAGATTCGAACACTATTCCACGATGAAGTAGTAGCCAACTTTATTCAGACACTATCTTGAATCATATGTCGGCATTGGAAAATGGAACAGGCATTGCGGGTTCTCCGTTCACGCATTTCAACTATTCTGGAATATACGGATACGAGGTAGAGATATTCTCCTCCGTTTATCGACAAGGATTACTTATTCTGACCACGTCTCCTTAGAACTTCCACCATTGCAACCTGACATCCAACGACGACATCGCAGACTATACTAGTAGAGCACAAGTACAAACTTGCGAATTGCTCAATCTTGCAGAGTAAGAAGCGATGTCCTATCCAGATACCACCTTTTTCTGAAGGCCGCGTGTCCTTTCTTAGTCTCGCAACAGAAACCGAATATGTTCGCAATAGATTGGCAGAGTATGTCAACGATTTGCTCTCTCTAGGTGTTGATGGTTTGAGGCTCGATGCAGCCAAACGTCAGTGGGAATTTAGACAAGCGTTTAGACGTTGCTTACTATGTGCTCAGATATTGCCTCTGAGGACATATCAGCTATCCTATCACGGCTAAGCGGTTGGCCTTACATTACACAGGAGGTCATATTTGGATTGGGAGAGCCGATTAACCCTTCAGAATATGTCCTAAATGGTGAGTTGTTCACTTTGTAACCACCTAGCTCCTCTAACCTTCAATGGTATATCATAATAGGAGATGTGCAGGAGTACGTCAGATCACGTCTGTCCTCTAATGTTGTCTAACCCCGTTCACAGATTCCGCTACACCTCTGCTCTTCGAGATGCCTTTGGACTACTGGGGAACATATCCAGCCTTGAAGATATCGAATCTAGAGGTACTCTTTCCACCCCCACAACCTCCTTACCTCTAGCATACATCCTCAATAGTTGTATACAGGATGGATTTCAGGCTTGTCCGCCCAGGTCTTTGTAACTAATCACGATACCGAACGGGTGTGTCAATTAACTCCCCGCACATAGTATCAATCGAGCTAACTGAGACAGAATGGGGGATCTTTAAACGCATACTCTTCCTCAAACGCTTATGTTAATGCGCACGTATTCTCCCTCGCCCATCCTTACGGAACACCATCCGTTCTCTCAAGCTACATGTACAATACCGACGCTGATGGTAGTCCCAACGGAGGTAAGCTCTTCTCGTGTAATTCCAATGCAACCTCCTGAATTCCTGTAATAGAAGTAGGGACATGTTCTGGTAACATTGGATCAGACGGATGGCTTTGCCAACACCGTTGGACTGCTATCGTAGGTATGGTTGGATTTCGCAACCAGGTAGGGTCGTTGTCTCCAATCAACAATTGGGTGTCCCCTGGGGCCCAGCAGATCGCATTCGGACGCGGTGAGTTGGGTTGTGTGCAGGATGGAAGGAAGGTTTACATTTTGTACCTCCTTTTAGGTTTCACGGGTTTCGTGGCAATCAATAATGGCGACATGCCATGGAATGCAACATTCTCTACTCTGATACCAAGCGGAAGCTACTGCGATGTTGTTCGTGGCCAGAGCAATGAAGGAACGTGCACCGGTGCTTCGTAAGTTTTGCGACGTGTGAGTTGTGTTCATACTTTGTATTTACCATTGGCCAGATTTGAGGTGGAGGGAGGTTCTTTCGAAGCAACGGTACCTGCCNGTGGTGCCATTGCCATCCATACTGGTGCACTTGGCTTAGGAGGGACCACTCCATCCGACATACCTGTCTCGGTGACATTTGAACAAGGCGCAACTACAGCTTCAGGAGAGGTGTGAATTTAAATATCTTACTCTTCAGCTCTCGCTAATGATCTCCCGCCTCTAGACACTCTTTGTTCTTGGAGGCATATCACAGCTTGGAAATTGGTCCCCGGACTTAGCGGTGAGCATAATAGTCTTTGATGTTGCTTGATATTCGCCTGAGCTTATTTTGCAGGTCGAATTATCCCTGAATAATACGTTGTGGTATGCAACCGTGGAAATTCCGACTGGAACTCTATTCCAGTACAAGTTCATCAGGAAGGATGAAAACGATACTGTGAGTAATTAGCTTCACCTTCCTGGTTGTACTTTTCTCAAAATACCTTGGTATACAGGTTATGTGGGAGTCCGATCCTAACCGACGTTACTGGATCACTGAGCCTGCAGGAGAGACCGTTCTGATATCTAGCGAATGGCGATGAGACGAGACACTAATGTTCGGTCGTCATTGTCTCAACATTGTATGGGTATCATTATGGATATGTTCTCACTTATACTGTCTATTCAAACTCTAGAATGTTGATAAGTAACTTCCGAGCTGAGATTTTTGGGCACCATTTTGACCAATCTATATATACTCTACTTATAATCGAAACTGACTCTGGCCGATCGCTGGAGTAGGAGTGTAAGTGGGACCTACCTACACAGTGGCCAGGGTACTATTTTTAGGCTGTTTAGTGATTATAGTTGAAACGCTACGGGATGTAAATTGAAAATGACAGGAATGTGGCGTACACCACAGACACGTGGGACAGTTTATGTAATCTGTATATAATGGTCAAACCTTAAATTTGTTACGCTTTCCACACAACCTTCAAGACACCCTTGGGCATGCCTCATTCGCTTTCTAGGATATGAACGACATGCTAATGCTATTGATCTATGTAGTCACCTTCTGACTCTAGTTCTTCAAGATGAGTTACGTCGCCAAAGGTGAAAAAGAATATGACGCTACAGGCGCCCCGTCCCGCCGCCNAAATCCACAAGATCAGGATCACCTTGACGAGCACTGGTACTAACGTGAAGAACCTTGAAAAGTGTGCGTGCTGGACTTCTCTTTGGTAGTTGATATGTCTTAATCAACAAATTATCACAGTCTCCACCGATCTCATTAACCGTGCTAAGGATAAGAACCTCCGCGTCAAGGGTCCCGTTCGTCTCCCCACTAAGGTCCTCAAGATCACCACCCGTAAGACTGTACGTCAATATCTATCCTCCGATTCGAGTCACTTCTAATCAACATCGCCATCTTTCTCCAGCCTTGTGGTGAGGGTTCCAAGACCTGGGATCGCTACGAGCTTAAAGTTCACAAGCGTCTCATTGACCTCCACTCCTCCTCCGAGATCGTCAAGCAGATCGTGTGTACTCTATCCTTACGTTTTTGCGATCTTTTCTGATAGATGCATTCGTTTACAGACCAGCATCAGCTTGGAACCCGGTGTCGAGGTTGAGGTCACCATCTCTGCTTAGACGACTCTATCATGTACATTAACTTTGTTACTGTATCCCTGGTTGCACTATGCTATGCTATGTTTTTTGAGCCACACCCTGCTGATCCAAACAGTATTGCTTGCAAACTTGATCTAGCCGGTAACTTGGTTGATTACTTGGTGAAGTAGGACGATTTACATAGCTTCAGCGACAGCTAATAAATGAGATAATATGTCTTTGGATGACCAGCTTCGTTTCCACAATGCTGGAAGAGACAGTCTTCAGGTCTCATTTTCACGAGGATTATCTGTATCGTCAGAATTTTCCCCATTGGCATCTCCTGGTTAGAGCTAGTCTCGCTGGCCATCCTCTAAGTATGATCACTGAAGACAATCGCTCACTGATATAGAGATTAGAGCATATTTGAAACTGAAATTGTTAATCTTGAATCCAGAGTTGAGGTATAGTCAGGCTCCTGTCCATGGAACAAACCTATGGATGATGAAGCTCAATGCTCCAAAGCCACTTCAGTAGTGAAATATCCGTGAAATATCAATTCATCGGACCAAAGTGTCAACTAGGTCAACTGCGCATCACATTCTTTCAATTTAAATTTCAGTAGCATCCTACTTGTGCATTTGGAGTCCTCAATCAAACTGCTATGTAGGCAGTACTTAAAAGTTAAGTCAGAGTTGGGTCATCAAGAGACATAAAATGTGCACGTGCCCAATGCCAGAAAGATGACGTTTAGTTACTCTGAGCTACCTCTTACCTCAGTCCAATTTAACGTTGCCTCTTTACCTCCATCACTTCATAAATGTCCGTAATCGACAAATTCAAGAGGGGCGCCCAGAAGGCCGGTGTGCAAGCAACTGCGTTTATGCAGACAAGCTCCACCAAATTAGCCAGCGAATCGAGAGACTTTATACATGGATTCAGTCTTCCAGGAGAAGCAGAGAAAGCTGCGAAGATCTTGGACAGTTTCTTGGGTACGTATACCCCATCCTAAGATAATTAACGCCCTAGTTGATCTATAATCCTACTCAAACGATTAGCGGATCCTGATAGACCCGAATCTGCGCTCAATGCCATTCCCAAGGCTGTCCTTCAATCTGCGCGAGGTCGTCTCTTTCACCGTCAATCTAACCTTGAAATTCAACGACATTATTATGACAGGTCTTGCGGTGTTCCAAGTGGTTAAAGCAGGATTTGTCTTCTCAGGGAAAGCAGGTTCTGGTCTGGTCATTGCTCGTCTACCTGACGGGTCGTGGTCGGCACCATCCTGCATCGCAACCGGAGGAGTCGGCTGGGGGCTGCAAATAGGTGCAGATATCACCGATTTCGTCATTGTTCTCAACAGTGAAGACGCTGTCCGAGCTTTCTCGACTCAGGGTAATGTGACGATTGGAGGGAACATCAGCGCAGCCGCTGGACCGATAGGGACAGGGGGCAGTGTTCAAGCTAGTTTGGCTCATCCAGCGCCCATGTTCTCATACTCGAAATCGAAGGGTGAGTCCAATAATTACTCTCTAATATTTCTTATTCCTAAGCATTAGTGCAGGTCTCTTTGCTGGCGTATCTTTAGAAGGAACAGCCCTAATAGAGAGAAAAGACGCGAATCGAGAGTTTTATGGATCCCCAGTGCCGGCCCGGGATATCCTGGGAGGAAGAGTTCCTCCTCCAGAAGTTGCATCTCGACTCTACGAAATTATCGAAGCTGCAGAAGGATTGGACGAGACTGGGCTCCCAGAGGAAGCGTACGTTCCTACCGCCACTGGAGGACATATGCAACTCTCGAAGGATGGTGGCCACCACACAGTATTTGATGCCGATGGCCATTAAAACTCGACACCTCCAATAAGGAACAGATACAATTAATACAGCGACGCCCCCAAGTACCATGGATACATATGTACAATAAGTTTGACACCATATTCTACCTAACCATTTGATCTCAATCCTCCAACTTTCTTGAATTAACATTGCATGTTGGTGCTCAGAAGAATCAGGCTCTCCAGCTTTCCCTGGGCGTCTGCCCACGTTTGTGATACGCACTTTTCTTCATCCGGAGGGAACACACCCCAAGCCCGTTGGAAGCCCCTGGATCTTTTTCCTCAGGACCATCTCGGATATTACCATTCGCATCTTTCGCAGGATGATTGTTTTCACTCAAAGGCTTCATTTCTACAGAAGCTGCCAAGACTTAGTGTGGTCAGTCCTGCTCGTGTTCCTTTGAGGTTCATCTCTAACTTCACTAGAACTTGTGAAGATGGACGATATCGTTCAAGTGTCCTATTCCAGGGCGGCTAATCTCCATTTTGYCTTGCCATTATGTCAAAATTTGAAGCGACATGAGGAGCCAGAGAACACTAAGACAAAGTTTCGATCAAACCAGAGTGGAGGTACCTAATGCCAAGCCTTCGAGTAACATATAAGGTATGACAAGTGTCCGTTAATTCTTCACTCTCCGTTCCTTCTACAGAGTACCCCAGTTTTCCTCTTTCTCAACATACACTTCAGACTGACGTCTCGAAGTGTGGATCCCTCATCAGGTAGATTGATTAGCTTCATAGGTTGTTTGTACAAGGATGCTAAAGATACTCTTGCAGTAAAAACGGCCGCCCTGTTCAGCACGAACGGTCTCTACTACGTCCTGCCAGTAGAATAACACTAGCCAGTAGAACACGATGGCAAATCAACAAGACGAAATTACAAAAAAGTTGTTTGTGGACCAACCTCCTTACACTTTGACGGCCGATCAGGTCGCTGCAGAGCTGCAGGTAGATGTCCAGCAAGGATTGTCTGAGTCGATGGTGCAACTTAGGCAGGGTGAGTGGGGGCCGAATCAAGTAGATGGGGGAGAAGGGTCCTCCTGGGTTAGTATTCTAATCGGTACGTCATAATTTGTTAGATCTTCCTTCGCTCGTATTCATTTTTCACATGTGCAGGTCAAATTGCGAATGCCATGGTCATGGTGCTCGTTATCGGAATGGTAGTTTCATTCGCGATCCAATCTTGGATAGAGGGAGGTGTGGTCACTGCTGTGGTACGTCCGATATCATCACCCCCACCTTAATGACTTGTTTACACCTTTCGCGTTTAAATAGGTCGTAGTCAACATCGTTGTTGGGTTCTTGCAGGAATACTCTGCGGAAAAAACGATGGCTTCTCTCCGTAGTCTTGCATCGCCTACTGCCAAAGTCATCCGTGNCTCTGCCACCAAAACAGTACCTTCAATCCAACTCGTCCCTGGCGATATTGTACTCCTCGTCACAGGGGATATCGTTCCTGCAGACCTGCGTCTCGTCGAAGCAATGAACTGCGAGGCTGACGAAGCAATGTTAACTGGAGAGGCCGTACCTGTGGCAAAGAACGCAGATATCACGTTCAGTAACGACCAAGAAAAAGGGATTACGGGTGTCGGTGATAGGATCAACATGGCATACTCTTCTTCGTGTATTACACGGGGACGCGCTAAGGGTATTGTTGTGACTACGGGCATGAACACGGAGATTGGAGCCATTGCCCAGTCTCTCCTTGCAGCGGACTCCCGGGCGAGAAAACCTAAAGTAAACAAGCACGGTAAAGTTACACACCGTGCACGGGCCCGGTGAGCGCATTTCCCCGTTCATGGGTTATTACAATGGCTAATGGGGCTACTCAAGGGCTGGAGCTCTTACAGTGTGGGACCATGTTGGCGATTTCCTTGGTCTTACGACGGGAAGTCCGCTCCAGCGCAAGCTTAGTACTATGGCCATGCTTCTCTTCGCTATCGCTGTGCTCTTTGCTATCGTTGTAATGGCAGCCAATAGATTCGATGGAAGCAAGCCCGTGGTCCTGTACGCAGTTGCGACTGGCTTGTCTATCATCCCGGCCAGCTTAATAGTTGTTCTCACCATAACAATGGCAATGGGTGCAAAAAGTATGGTGAAGGAAAACGTCATTGTCCGCAGGCTCGATTCTTTGGAAGCACTAGGTGCTGTGTAAGTCAAGTCATCTAGCCCGTCTGATACATATACTAATACATATTTTTAGGACTGACGTTTGCTCTGACAAGACGGGAACGCTCACTCAGGGCCGAATGATCACTCGGATGGTATGGATCCCTTCAGAGGGGACATACCAAGTTGGTGAAACCGATCAAGCATTCAACCCGACTATCGGCAAGGTTTTATTCCATCCAATGAGCGCCCGTGACGTATCCGCCACATTACCAGACCACGATCAGCCTATTGCACCTGGCAAACCTTCCCCATCTCGTCCTGAGCTCATTTCGGAAGACATCCCTGACCCTCGCCAACGGGCCGAGCATTCTTATCCTTTGTCATCCCTTCTGAACTGTGCTGCTCTCTGTAACCTCGCCAGCGTCTTCGAGCAGCGCGAAGAAGCAGACAAAACCAAACTTACAGGAAAATACGCTGCTACTGGAGATCCCACCGAGATCGCAATCCAAGTCTTCGCTCATCGTTTCCGATGGGGAAAGCCAACCCTTGTCAGCGGAAGTACAAGGTGGCAGGAGGCATACGAGTATCCGTTCGACTCTAGTCTCAAAAGGATGGCCGTGATTATGGAGAATCCCAACGGCAAGGAACGCCAAGTGTTCATGAAGGGCGCGGTTGAGATGGTTCTCAGCGCTTGCTCCAGTATCCTCATTAAAGCGCCGCAGGGATCTACCTCAGACTCCTCGAATTCTACCACTACCGTCATACTGGATGATACAAAGAAAGCTGAGATTCTTGAAAACATGGAGGCCATGGCTTTCAAAGGACTGAGGTGCCTTGCACTTGGAACGAAGGTCTGGGATGATTCGGAGATCCTGGAGGAGGACTATGATGAACCTAAAGCTTCGGGTGATGAAGATGATACTGTGTCGCAGAACGAGCAACCCCCGCGCAAATCAGTTGAACGCGGTCTAACGTTCTTAGGTCTCGTTGGGTACGCGCGACTTCGCTGTCTGTCGTTCTCAAGGACTGATCTTTTCTTCTAGGATTTATGACCCCCCTCGTCCAGAATCTGCGCCGTCAGTTGCTCAATTTCGAAAGGCTTCCATTCGTGTTCACATGTTGACTGGCGACCACCCCGGTACTGCCAGTGCCATTGCGAAGGAGGTTGGCATCATACCCCCCAACTATCGTCTCTTGTCCAAAGATGTAGTTGACTCGATGATCATGACCGCAGCTCAGTTCGACAAGTTGAGTTGTGATGAAATTGATGCACTTCCTGAGCTACCTTTGGTCATCGCACGTTGCGCTCCCCAGACCAAAGTCCGCATGATCGAAGCGCTTCATAGGCGCGGATTATTCGTTGCCATGACTGGTATGTATGCCGTGTCGCTGGGCAATCCGTTGATAATTGACTTCACTTCCACAGGCGATGGTGTCAATGACAGCCCCAGTCTCAAGAAGGCTGATGTTGGGATTGCAATGGGAACTGGAAGCGATGTCGCCAAAGGCGCCAGTGACATAGTCTTGACAGACGATAACTTCGCTTCTATCCTTTCTGCAGTGTCCTCTGGAAGAACCACCTTCGACAACATCAAGAAGTTTGTTCTGGTATGTGACCATTTCTTCCGGTAATGTCTGACCGGCTGATTCGTTTTCTGTTAGCATCTGTTGGCGGAAAATGTCGCGCAAGCCGTTGTCCTGCTTGTTGGACTTGCTTTCAAAGATCACACATCAATCTCAGTCTTTCCCCTCAGCCCTGTGGAAATGCTTTGGATTATCATGATCACCAGTGGTTTTCCAGCCATGGGTCTAGGAATGGAACCTCCTGCCCCGGATATTATGTCGCGGCCTCCACACGATGTCAAAGTTGGAATTTTCACCCTCGAAGTCTTCATCGACATGGCCGTTTATGGCACGATCATGGCTGCACTATGTCTGTCAGCATTCTCTGTAGTGCTGTTTGGTTTCGGTAGTGGGCAGTTAGGTGACGGAACATGCAGCGAGACTCTGAGTGATGTATGCCGCGAAGTTTTTCGTGCGCGTTGCACGACATTTGTCTGCTTAACTTGGTTTGCTCTTCTTCTTGCCTGGCAAAGTCAGTACAACGTCGTTCATACCTGTAAATGAGCTGACRTAATTTGGCAGTGATCTCTATGCGCCGCTCGTTCTTCCGCATGCACCCTAAGACAATGACTCCATACACCCAGTGGATGAGGGACGTGTGGGCCAATAAAGCGCTCTTCTACTCGGTTGTAACTGGCGTTGTCACCGTCTTCCCTATTGTGCGTTCAAGGATTTCCCAGTGTTTTACGAGGTCTTATTTATTTTGCAGATCTATGTTCCCGTCATCAACGACAAAGTCTTCAAGCATGCTCCAATTTCCTGGGAGTGGGCTGTTGTGTTCATTGCGGCGACTATTTTCATGGCGTCTGTCGAAGCGTGGAAGTTTGCTAAGCGCATCTACTTCCGTAGACAAGACGTGAAGTATGGCATCCAAAGGAGTGAAACTGTAGACGATCAAAGGTATATTGTACATGTCCAAGTGTAGTTCTCCCATCCAAGTCCAAAGATCAGCTTGACGAACAAGGATATAGCTCATTACCTAGGCTATTTAATATAAATGACTTGACGATTGCATGAGGTTTATTACGAAGGCATCATGTACAAAGGTTGAAACGTTGACGTTCCGCCTAGTGTTGTGTAAATAAGCCCGATTTAGTGACGAGTTAGTTACATACCGGTCACGTGCACGTA